>JAOYNN010107503.1:0-11627 GCA_025770095.1 Goniobranchus kuniei | reverse complement strand
GTGCTGTATTAGGGAGAAAAATAGCCAGGGTGGATGCTTGGGCACATAAACCGTCCCGCTAATTGTTGTTTTTAAACAATATTAGTGAGAAATAAGCCATTAATAAAAAGCATATCACGCACATTCTCAACAGACTGAGGCAGTATTGCACCATATAGCACCGACACCTCATTGGGGACATCAAAGGAGAAGGCCTCCCAAGGACTTGGGGAAACTGAGATGGGAAGGTGTTGGGGTGATGTAACTACTGGGGAACTTACACTAACAATGATGTAATAGGCAGGGGGGCTAGTTGACATCAAAGGAGAAAAGGCTCAGAAAGGGGGAATAACTGCTGGTGGGCACTTGTCAGGTTTATGCCCCTTGGCCAAAAATTCTTGTTTTTTAAAGTTATTTCCTGGGAAAACAAAGGCTTTGCTATCTCTGCAACTTCCATATTTGCATTCCTCTAATTTTTAGCTTTAAAATGATATTAAATGCATGCATATCCTGTAACATGACATTTTGATGAAAATTGGGAAATGGGGTGGACCCATTTTGTGAAACCTGCCTTCTACGCTTTGAGTATTTAAAAAAATTTCTTTTTATAGTTTTAATCAAGGCAACAATCAGCTGAGTGATTCTCCACAACCCACAGCCATGACAAAGTTTGTACCATAAAAACTACTTACCCTTGCATGTGTCTCCTCATATTTAGGCATGTCTTCTATAGACTTTGGTAAAACCTTCTCTTTCGCAGGTCTGCTTGGGTCAAACAAACAAAAATGGGAGAAAAGAAATCAAATCAAAATAAATAAATATTAAACAGCAGTTAAAAAGTGTTTTAAGTCATGAATACAAGTCACGTAAGATTTAATGATGATGATATTTATTCCACATTATCATTCTGAGACAGTTTTGTATCAAAAGTCCAAATACAGTGGTCTCCATGAAAGAGGCTGCATGATAGAGGCCGATACATCTTAGAGGCTGTTATTTCTGTGTAACGGAGGTTTTTCTCTTTAAAAGTCATGTCTAAGAGGACGGTCCCAATGCTCATAGTCTGCTTAAGCGGACGATTTCTTCTCATCTGCCCAAAGCTTCAAATGATTAATTTATTTGAATATTTTCCCAAATTACTTCACCATGTGGAAATGAGAATACAAAATGACTGTCTGCGCCCCGATTATCATGCGTACCTCTGATAGCCTTGCTGACAGCTTTGATGCTATTCACAAAACACCATCTGGAGGATTAGTGGCGACGCTCTGTCTGCTGATATGATTGATGAAAAGTGTACCCATCAGAGTTTCCCATTCAACAACCCGGTGCCAACAGCCCAAGGAATTAGCATGCACAGGTGTCAATTCCAACTGTGCTCACACAATGATTATGCTGTGTGAAGGTAATCCTCATAGATTATAAGCACCTCACCCTTCCTTTGTATGCCTGCTTCCCTGTTAAAACTTTTGACTGAATGCTTTCATTGGCTTAGGTCCAACTGAAAAAAAGGTCCTGAAGCCTTTCTACCCAATCAATGAGGCTTGTGTGAACAATAGTCATGGGCTCATTTGTTATAGGTTACCATTCACTTTAGTCATCTCATACACTCACACAGTAAAGACGTCTATCTTTGATCATGTCTCGTTCAAGCAATGTTGTCTCTAGTTACCTCCTCACCTCCTTTCTCTATGAGGCCGTCCGTCTAAGAGGCCTTTTTTTTTTTTGGTCACCCCTGGACCGGCCTCTTAGGCGGAGACCACTGTATCAACAAATTTAATGACCATCTATGTGAAAAGTCGATTTAAATGTAACTCACTTAGATCTCTGGCCACCATCTCCTTTGGAATCTGCAGACATAAAAACAATAAAAACAATGTGTAAAATGCTAATTGCTGCCTTTTCAATGCAGAAATAAAAATTACACCCAAAAAAGAAAAGAAGGTGAATAAAGCAAATCAGACATAAGGATTAGCTGTTTGTACAAGAAGTATTCTCAATTTTTATCCAAGGAGACCAATTTTGAAATTTGCGCTGGCTCCTATTCCTGAAAATTAAGCCTTAAGTTCTGATTCTTCTTTCAAAGAAATAGAAAGAAAATTTAGAGCAAAAAGAAACAAAACATAACATGTCTGTCAGTAAAACATTTCCAAAATAAAGATTTCTTCTACTTAGGCATAAGAAAACTTGGTTAATTTTTAAAAAAAAAAAAAAACACTCTCAGAAGGGAAATTTGTCTTTTGGTTAAACTGAAAACCGAGCATCAGCCGTAAGAACAGCGCCGCGAAAAGGAGGCAATTTGTGTTAACAACCTTGCCCAAGGGTTAAACCAAAATGCCCACACCTGGATTCGATCCTGTGACCTTAAAAGTGATACAATTTGTAGTGATTCCAAAATTGATTGCTGAACATTAGAATTGTAATGTATGTATGATGTTGCAACTGCACACTGTTAGATCTATCATTGGCTTTCCATTCTGCCTTGTGCATGACTTTCGAATTTAGAATATTGAATTTTGCTAAGTGCATCCTATGTCTCTGGGATGAACAAATATCTTGATTCACCAATCAGGAAAAAATAACAAGACAGAAAAACAAAAAGAAAACGTACACAATCAACCTCCAAGAAGACAACATTGCCTTAGAGCATACAATTCCATTTTTAAACATTAGGTTTTTCTGCACTGGAATCATATATGGATTTCTCATCAACTTTAGGGGGGATATGAAAAGTGAGGAATGCCACGATCTTGTGGAATGACACTCGTCAAAGGAGCCCAAAGGCCCACAAGTTCAATTCTAGACTAGTGCAGCTTCCAACTAAAAGTTAATTATCTGAGTTGCTTTCTCCTCCCTCATAGATAAGATTTGAGTGTCTGGTCGTATCACAGGAAGATGATAAACTCTGGGTCCCATGTGCAAGTTGTGCATGTAAAAGAAGCTTCAGCCGTTGGAAATCATGGAAAAGTAGGCGGGGACATGTTAATTCTTATCATTTCATGTTTGCTTAAACGCATCATGCAGAAAAGTAAACTGCTGTGGCAACCCAAAGGTTGGCGTCAGTCAAAAGAATAATAATAGATAATGAAATACGGATGGATGCTTGGATGAAAGGAATGTCTTACATGCAGAATAATCCTCTAATGTGCCATTGATGTGACAAAATAAATGGAAAAAACAAAAGAACTAAATTCTTATTTTTACAAACACTGATGTTTTCATCAAATCATTTCAGGATAGTGAAGCTGTACTTGTTATTAAGAATTCAATTGCCTAACTTTAAAATACATCCAGGCGTAATAAAATATATATTATACATTCCGAGTTAATGAAGGAATAGAAAGGGGGCTCAAGAATTTACCTTGCTGAGCCCTTGGATGAGGTTTGCGATCCCCTCTTCCTGGAGCGCCATCAGAGCGGGGAGGACCTCGCTCACCCCAAGCACTCTGCCAAGAAAATCAATACAAATACATTAATTTCATGGAAGTCATTCTGCACAGAACACTTTGTATTAATAACATACAGTCAAGTCCATTTATAATGGCCTCGGTTATTACAGGAACTAGGATATAACAGTGACAAATAAAATCCCCGTTTTTTCTCTCTATCTAAACGTGTAGGTTATAGGAACCTGGGCTATAACAGGGTACAATTTGCACTTACTCGGATATAACAGGGATCCCACTGCTTGCAGTTGTATTCGATCGATCAAATTTGTCTCAACAAAGGCATTTTGCCCTTTTGTGAGTTCGAGTTTGATCATTTGCCTAAACACCAAACATACAAAATCACACTCAATGTACTACACACATTGTCCGCTAACAGGATGCTTCTCTTCTAACCCAAATCTCATTCTCACACACACGTGGTGAGTGACCTCCCCATGATTGAACACAGTGTAACTGACTGAGAGTAAAGATGCTAGGCAAGATGTGACTATGTGATTACTAGCTAGAGGCCCTCTGACCGGGTCGCTGACCAGGACTGGTGTGCTCTCCAGTGTCAACAAGAATGCTCATTTCACATTCATTACACACATCATTCATCACTTTTAAAAGTAAAAAAGATGGCATTTATGTAACACGTTCCACGGCGTACATTGCTCACGGCGCTTTAAAATAACATTTGGATTGACACTTGTGATTGAGGGGCAAGAGGTGCTAGGCAGGAATGTTTCTACACTTTCAACTTTGATCAAATTTAGAATGGCTTCTACTGGTACCAGGAAAGGAAGGGTTTATCCCTGGAACAGACAGTTGGCATCGATGATGCAATAGTACTCTTAGTTACCCTTGATAATGGATATTACAGGACTCGCTTATGACAAGGAAAAACTGCTGGTCCCGACAGTCCTGTTATAACCGAGTTTTACTGTAACTCACTCACTGGTAGGACTCAAACATGAGGCCAGGTAAACAAAACACTACCAGCTTGACAATACTGACATCAATTAATTTATATTTTCTTGTCCATTTTCCTGCAACTCAGATACTTCATGGTACCAGCACTTGTAGTCTGAGCAATTGGAATATTTCTATGGCACCAGTTCTCTAAGCAATGGGTCAGTGACTACTTCATTAAAAAACAAACAGACAAATGGACACTGCCTATCATACTCCATACTTTTTGTTTCGTTTTTTTTTTTTTTAACATTATGGGAACAGCAAAAATGTACACTTGTAGTTTATATATATTACAAAATTATATCATCTAAGATATATCACCTTCAAGTGGCAACAGCAAATTTAGAAAACTTGGTAGTGAATCTGATCTGAACTGATATAAGCCATTCAGCTATCATACAGACAAATGATAATACAAGTTATGAGAAATGCAAGTCAAGAAGTGCTAGTCATTGATTTGAAGTCGACCTGAAGAAAGATCTATATCAAGATCTATTCATGAGTACCTACAGATTATAGATTTTAATGTCAAACAGAGAAGAAAACTGGCAAATATGAAAGTGATTAAGCAGAGTATTTACTTTACAAAGGTGGTTTAAACAGGACGTGAAAAAATCTGAAATAAAAAAAAGAACTTCTTGTACATACCTAACCTTAATGCTCTTCCCTGAAAATTCAGTAGGATCCCTTTAAACCGAAGTTTTAAGGACCTTCTAAAGCATTTTGATTTAAAGGCATTTTGGTTTAAAGCAAGTTCCCTTTATCCAATGTTTTTCAAGGGCAGTCGAAAGTTGTGTGATAGTGATAGTAGTAGGTGAATGA
Source organism: Goniobranchus kuniei (assembly GCA_025770095.1). Classification (NCBI taxonomy): domain Eukaryota; kingdom Metazoa; phylum Mollusca; class Gastropoda; order Nudibranchia; family Chromodorididae; genus Goniobranchus; species Goniobranchus kuniei. The sequence goes on along the minus strand of JAOYNN010107503.1, from coordinate 6,423 downwards.
TGACCAGCGACTCAGAGAAGAAGTGGAAATGAAATGGTGTGTCAATGATCTCCTCATGTTGAAAAACCAATCAGTGCGAAGGCCTACCAACAAAGAAAGCACACTGACATACACCAATGAGCAAACACTTAAACACATGGGCATACTACGCGAATCAGAACATCTTGCCTGCGTGATTCTATAGCCCCTACCTCCCCCTCTTTATTCCAATCTCCCGCCATCTTCCCTTTGTGCCATCTTCCCGCCATCTGTGCAATTTACAGTGTTGGTCAAGAGCAGTGAAGGGATTGCCTACCACCTCAACCCCTCCCCCCAGAGTTAAGTTTGTGAACTGAGCATAAGATTACTGGAAATGCTCTTTATTTCATATTGCCAAGCAATGGGCGTGGCCCCCTTCCCAAATTATTGAAGAAGATAAAAGGACAGAAAAAAGGAAGATGCTTTCAAGTTGTTTCTGTTTAAATACAGTCCCGCTTAAAAACATTTCATTTTCTCACACAAAACAGTACAAAGACAAAGAAGAAACTTGTACAATTTATAAATTTCTTTGCGGTTTAAGGAATTTTTCGGTTTACAGGGATTCTACTGCATGCATTCCCTCACCCTACAATTTAAATGAAATTGTCACCCTTTCCTGGCCAACAGAGTGGTAGTCATACTAAAAACCATACGATACAAATATAATAAAAAGAAAAACATGGGTAAAGGTTAAAAAATTTGAGAAAATTGAAATCTGATTGGAAATTAAAGCATACCAGGAATGACAACTAACAAAGGTCCAAATGACCAATTCTCTACTAAATAAAGCTGTAAAGACAAGTCGTTATAAGGCAATACTTGTCAATTATCACAAATTGCTGGAACAATTTCTTTTTCAAAAACCAGAGAGATCTATTTTTCTGGATTAAAAAACAGATTTTTGGTTTATACAGCAAAACTTTCACCCATGAAGAAAAACAAAGCCTAGTTTCAACATCCCTTGTGTGTGTAGAAGCCTAAAAATATTTTATTTTAATATATAGCTATTCATGTCTATATTTTTCTAAGCCACATGGACAATAAATCTATACTACTTGGCCCTACATACCTTTTGTTGTCCGCTGTCTTTCCTGTGTGCTGGTGTACTGGCGTTATTTGAAGCATTAGGCCCAGTTTGAGTAGGAGACAGAGGAGCCGCTGAGGGATCTTTTTTCTTTGTCCAGGGATTTTCTTTTGGTGGAGGAGCAGGAACCATTTTAGGAGCTGGAGCTGAAGCCTCTGTGGCTTTGGGAGATGCTGGAGACCGACTGTCCTCTGGACCATTTCCCTCTTCTGAATTTCTCGATCGTTCACTGTCTCTTCGGCCTACAGGTGCTGAAAATTAAAGTGAACCAATACAAATCAGATCATTCTAACATTTGATTTTGATATCAATACGATCTATATGATGACACATTCAAGCCTAATTTAGCTTAAACTTTGTTTGTTGCTTCTTAAATTGCATCTTTTTTTATCAACAAGCCCAATTGTTAAAAATAATTTTATTTGTATAAGAAATTTGCAATTGAAACATTATCTCAAAACTCTTAGTCAACGTATTCCCATCATTTTTGGTCACAACATTAACACAATGCCCTAGGGAATACCAAAATGAAAAAAAATCTGTTCTTTAATTTACATTAACTTTGGAATCCACGATTTAACAGACTATAAGCATTACAATAGTTTTCGCAAGGCTTTCAATGCCCAATGCCCACCCTGACCCAAGTGGACATGTAGCTTGGAGAGCTATCAAAGAGTAGATGGAAAGAAGGTAACGGTGCAAATTAATTTTTACCCTGGCTTTGGCTTTTCAGGCTATTCTAAAAACGATTTGCAAATCCAAAGTTCTTTTATATACCTAATTTACACCTAGAACTTCCAAGTTTATCCAAGAGAAATAAAGTATGCATGGCATACTTTAAAACTCCTTAAAAACAAAAAAGAGAAACAGGGAAAAAAGGAAAAGGAAAAAAAGAAAAAACTTCAAGAGCATTGTTTTCATATAGAGGCACTGGTTAAATACCACAGGAAAACTGTCCAAACCCATCTTGGTGTGAAAATGGGAGCTTTCCACTGATCTAATAAAGTTCTTTTATATGTGCAGTTTGCACCTATGATTTCCCGCTTTATCATGGATCTCCTTCAAGATCCGACACTCAAAGTCTTCACTACCAAAGGATTATGGAGGAGAAGATACAAAAATTAAAATTTTTCAGAAGCCAGAGCAGACAAGTGTCAGACCCAAGTCTCTGGCTCCATAGCATGTGCCCTACATCTATAGACGGCTCTCAAGTCAAGCCTAATGTGTCAAAGATCAACAACAGTCATAATATGTGATCTTGCATGTTTTATTAAGGAAAGGGTCTTTTGTTTTAACCCCAAAAACTCACAGATTTTCATAAGAACTTTGTGTAGTAAGCACACTATATTATCTGATCCCTCAATAGCCCTCTGTACTTCTTTTTTTGGCAAGGAGAACATACCAACATAATGCAGTTTGACCATCATTATTTACCGAATCATTTTTTCCCTCCCCTTGTGACTGGGTAGACAGACTGGTCATTTAAGAATAACTCACAAACTTGGACATTTAAATGCCACTAAATCAAACATGACTGAAGCTGAAGGATTTCTATAAAAACCAATCAAGAGCAATAAAGAATCCAGGGCATGCTTAATAATTCAATAAGAAAACAGAAAAATTCAAGCGCATTGTTTTCATATAATAGAAGCACTTTTTTAAATTTCAAAAGGAAAAAGACTCCAAATCCACCTTCATGTGAAAATGGAGTTTTCCACTGACATAAAGAAGTTGGCAATCCCAAAACTTACAACAATCACCAGTCTTCTTTTGACTGAACAAAATAAAAAGGAAATGTAGGCAATAATACCATAACCTAGTGGATATGACAAGCTACATACAACAAAGCAAAACACAAAAAACAAAGCATTTCTGAAAATGGTAATAAAAATGCTGCACAGATATATATTAGACATTTTGAAATTCTATTGCATAGCTAAGTGACAACTTATAAATAAACTACAATCCTTTATAAATTGCTGCTAGAGAAAGATGTTCAAAATACATTGGCCAGCTATCTTTCGAAATGAAGACTTATGGAAGGGACTGAAACAAAAGCAGATAGAGAAGTTAAATAAAAGAAGATGGAATTGGATAGCACAAGCCATGAGAAAAACCACCAGCATGAGAAGACTGAACCAGAGAAATTGTATCCCCAGGGTAGAAGAAAGAGCGGAGGGCCGAGACATACTTGGAGAAAGATCTGGAAGCAGATCTGTAGGAGACGGCTTACACCTGGACAGAGATGGAAAAGATCACCCAGGACAGTGGTAGATGGAGGGTTCTTCTTGGTGGCCTGTGCCGACAAACTGGGTGAATAAAGCTCACTACTACTACTACTTTAAGAAATGAGAGTTATAACGATTTAATTATATACAGTACAGTCAAACCAGGTGGCCGGATAGCTAAGTTGGTAGAGCGGCTGACTGCAATGCGAGGTGGCCTGAGTTCGAACCCAACAGGGCAGTACATTTTTTCAGAGCCCCGTGTTCAACCAGCAGTATAAATGGGTAGCTAGGTCTTTCTAGACTTAGCAAAAGTGAAGTCGGCGTGGAAAGCAATGACAAACTACCACATTATGTTGTATGCCTAGTATAATTAAGGCTCTACCCCTTATTCCCTTACACTTGTCATGGGTAAGGGACTTACTTTACTTACTTACAGTCAAACCGGCCTCCAACAGTCACTTCTTTAAAAGCACTTGTACTAATACCCATTTGCTATGTGAATCCCTTGCATCTTCCTGTTATTTAAGCATTTGCATAATGGTCCTTATCCAAAGAGTTATAGACAGTCATTTTCATACAACTCATTTACACTTTTACTCCATTTCTGGTAGGGTTTATTAGAACTGTCTTCTTGCTCAATGGCCAACTTGCCATAAAATAATGACCACTGACAAATTTCTACCATTCCATAAGATGTACGTTATGCAAAAGGGTGTTGCGTTGTCTATTTCTACATTTAAATACACGGGCAAAAAATATCCAATATCTATAGCAAACTCTATATGCATGTGTAGTAGGTAACCGAACCTAGTATATCTCAACACTAAATAGTGGCTGAATGTCTTCCACTTAAAGTTGCCAGTGACGTATCTTCACAAAACCTGCAGCATTAAATCTTAAGCGAACCAAAAAAATAGTAACATTAGTGAAATAATAAAAATGATAACAAAAGGATGAAAAGGAGTTTTTAAAAAGCAAACCTTTGGCTAGGTAACCCAAAATACACTACTGATTAAAAGATCATTGAAAATGGACCATACTTTATCACTTAAATGGCTGTGACTCCAAAATCCAAAAGGCTTACAGTTGGTGATTCCCACAGAAAATACAGTTGGTGATTCCCACAGAAAACATCTCTTTCTCCACCCATAAACTGGCATAAAAAGCACTTAGCATAGTAACTTGGAGGCAAAGTTTTATCTCATTGCTAAGAGAAACACCCAATTATCTTTTAAAAAAAAAAAAAAGAAAAGAAAAACATTTAATTGAAAAAAAAAGTCTTTCTACATCACTCGCTGAATTCTCTCAAAATGAAGACAAATAAAACAGAAAATGAAGAGGAGCATTTGCACAAGCAGAAAAGAAATGTTTTGTTTTGGGGGTTTTTTTCAGAGTATTCTGAGTATTGAACCAATATTTAAAAAGGATTATAAAAACTATAAATTCAAGATAAATAGTTATTGATGAACGAAAACCATCACCTCAGAATATCTACCCACAATGCTATGTAATTTTAGCATACCGGGTTTGATGACAGTGCTGCTAGACTTGCGTCTGTGCCCTGACACACAAGAGGCATTAAAGTCAGAAACAATAACTAGCAATACTAACAACTGCAAATCATCATCCCTTGTAACAGAGCCATAACCTAGAACCCACACAATTCATTTTCTTCTGCACAGGAAATAGCAAAGAGGAAAAGCACATTTATCCCTTCTTTTGCAACTCAGACAATTTCATTGTAAAGGGTGCCCCCTTAAAAAAAAAAAAAAAAAAAAAAAAATGTATGATTTCAAACAGCCGCCAAATTATTTTGGGTTTTTTTTTCAATAAGAAAATCGAAAATGTGTCTTGTAGATCAGATATTGAACAGAAGACAACAAAATTTACTTCTTCTAAAAATCACAAAATGGGAGCTGTGAACATTATAAGAACATACTTATATCCTCTTCAATGTGGTCTGAATTATACTTTATGACCAACTTGTTCATGAATTCAAACATGGTTCACACCAATTCAAGAATAAGATTTAAAGACATTTTAAAGGAACTACTGTAAAAACCGAGCCTTTTTTTTTTCACTTTATTTTAACACTGAACCCAGAAATGTTTTCAAAGTCTCTCTGCCTCCTGAAACATAAGTCAAATCCATTTCTTTCTTCCTCAACTTGCGGAGTATGAATAGAATGTCAAGACTGTGAATAAAATGAAAGACTAGTGAAAAACTGTTGTTGTTTTTTTTTTAAGCTTTCAACACCTAAATGCCTTTGTAAGGACCATGAATGAGTTTTAAGAACTTTTATGAATGCTGCTAAGAGAATCATACACATTCTTTCAATATGAGGAGACACCACATTATCGTCAAGCTAGTTCCATAAATGCCTAACTCATCATTTGCTGGGGTTTTTTCCTAATACAACAATCAAATACTACACATTACTTCCTGGATTTTGCTTTGACTTCTGATGGATTTGGTTATTACATGAAGGATTTATTTTTTAAAAATTGAAAGTGCCTAATTCAAAACAATGAATAAGGCATTTTATGTTTTCAACGCTGTTAAGAATAGGTAAAAATGAGTTAGGCATTTACAGACCTGCCACCCTACCAAAACTTAAATTGGGGCAATCTGAACAAAAAATCAGGGTTTTGAAAAACAAAATCGGGGCAAAGCCCATGTCTATGTTAATGGACAGAAACATGAAAAACACAAGTAAAAATATACAGTTGAGGACAAATACATTGACAACGCTTATATCGACATCATGCTTATATTGACATGACACCGAAGTCCCGGGTTGTTGTATTTTTTACATATGTCGACATAAATTTCACCTGTAGACGCTTATATTGACTTAGCGATCAATCAATTTTGAAAATAATTGGCCTAAACTTGGCCAACAATATACCATTTTGAGGAAAAATAATAGTCTCCAGCATCCCATGAATAAGACCAATGACAGCCAATGAAAAGATGATAATATTATTGACCATTCATATCCCGTGAATAAGGCTAGTGCGAGCCAATGAGCATCTATGATGTTTAAAAACCACGCATGTGTTTGCAGCAGTGTACAATCGTTTTGTAATTGTA
>JAOYNN010107392.1:0-11629 GCA_025770095.1 Goniobranchus kuniei | reverse complement strand
CTGGCGATGGCTGTGATGGTAGGATTGGAATGCTGCAGTATGAGACTGGCTATGGTTGTGATGGTAGGATTGGAATGGCACATGATGAGACTGGCGATGGTTGGGAGGGTAGGATTGGAATGCTACAAGATGAGACTGGCAGTGGTTGTGATGGCAGAATTGGAATGCTGCAGGATGAGACTGGCGATGGCTGTGATGGTAGGATTGGAATGCTGCAGTATGAGACTGGCTATGGTTGTGATGGTAGGATTGGAATGCTACAAGATTTGACTGACGATGGTTGTGATTGTAGGATTGGAATACCACATGATGAGTCTGGCGATGGTTGTGATGGTAGTATTGGACTATTACATGATGAAACTGCCAGTGGTTGTGATGGTCGGATTGGAATGCTACAAGATGACATTGGTAGTGGTTGTTATGGTAGGATCGGAATACTACATGATGAGACTGGCGATGGTTGTGATGGTAGGATTGGAATACTACATGATGAGACTGGCGATGGTTGTGATGGTAGGATTGGAATGCTACATGATGAGACTGGCGATGGTTGTGATGGTAGGATTGGAATGCTACAAGATTAGACTGGCGATGGTTGTGATGGTAGGATTGGAATGCTACATGAGGAGACTGGTAGTGGTTTTGAAGGTAAGATCGGAATAATATATGATGAGGCTAGGTATGGTTGTGATGGTAAGATCGGAATCCTACATGATGAACCTGGGTATGGTCGTAATGGTAAGATCGGAATACTACATGATGAGCCTGGGTATGTTTGTGATGGTAAGATTGGAATACTACATGATGAGCCTGGGTATGGTTGTGATGGTAAGATCGGAATACTACATGATAAACCTTGGTATGGTTGTAATGGTAAGATGGGAATACTACATGATGAGACTGTGTATGGTTGTGATGGTAAGATCGGAATACTACATGTTGAATCTGGGTATGGTTGTAATGGTAAGATCGGAATACTACATGATGAGCCTGGATATGGTTGTAATGGTAAGATCGGAATACTACCTCTTGAGCCTGGGTATGTTGTGATCGTAGGATTGGAATCCTACACGATGAGGCTGTGTTTTGTTGTGATGATAAGATTGGAATGCCATATGATTAACCTGGGTATCTTTGCGATGGCAGGTTTGAATGTTACATGATGATCCTGGTTATGGTTGTGATGGTAGAATTCGAATGCAACATCATGATGCTGATTATGGTTGTGATGGTAGGATTGGAATGCCACATGTTCAGACTGCGTATAGTTGTGATCGTAGGATTCCAATGCCACATCAAGAACCTGGGTATGGTTTTGATGGTAGGATTGAACTGCTATATGATGATCCTAGGTGTGGTTGTGATGGCAGTGTTCGAATGCCATATGAAGAGCCAGTTTATGATTGTGATGGTAGACATGGAATGCTAACTGATGAAACTGGGTATGGTTGCGATGGCAGGATGTGAATGCAACATCATGAGCATGAGTATGGTTGTGATGGTGGGATTGAAAATCTACATTATGAGCCTAGGTATGTTTGTGATGATAGGATTGGAAAGGCACATGAAGAGCCTGGTTATGGTTGTGATGGTAGAACAGGAATGCTACATGATGAAACTGTGTATGGTTGCGATGGCAGTATTGGAATGTCACATGATGAATCTGCGTATGGCTGTTATGGTTGGATTCGACAGGTAGATGATGAGCCTAGTTTATAGTTGTGATGATAAGATTGGAATGCCATATGATTATCCTGGGTATCTTTGAGATGTAGGATTGGAATGCTACAACGTGTGCCTAGGTATGGTTGTGATGGTGGAATTGGAAGGCTAGATGGTGAGTCTGCGTATGGTTGTCATAGTAGGAAGGGTATGGTTTCGATGGTAGGATTTCCATGCTACATGAATTGGCAGGGTATGGTTATGATTGTAGTATTGAAATGTTACATCATGAGCCTGGCAATTGTTGCGATGGTAGGATTGGAATGCTATATCATGAGCCTGGGTATGGTCGTGTTGGTAGGATTGGAATTGTACAAGGGAAACCTTGGTATGGTTGTGATGGTAGGATTGGAATGCTGCATAATGGGCCTGGGCATGGTTGTGATGGTAGGATTGGAATGATACATGACGAGCTTGGCTATGGTTGTGATGGTAGGATTGAAATGCTGCATGATGAGCCTGGGTATGGTTGTGATGGTGGAATTGGAATCCTACATGAGGAGCCTGGGTGTGGTTGTAATGGTACGATTGGAATATACATTATGAACCTGGGTATGGTTGTCATGGTAGGATTGGAACGCTACAAGATGAACCTTGATAAGGTTGTGATGGTTGGATTGAAATGCTACATGATGAGCCTGGCTATCGTTTTGATCGTAGGATTGGAATGCTGCATGATGAGCCTGGTTATGGTTGTGATGGTAGAATTGAAATCCTACATGAGGAGCCTGGTTATGGTTGTGATGGTAGAATTGGGATATACATTATGAACCTGGGTATGATTGTGATGGTAGGATTGGAACGCTACAAGATGAACCTGGGTATGGTTGTGATGGTAGAGTTGGAATGCAACATCATGAGCCTTTTTATGGTTGTATGATAGGATTGGAATGCCACATGATGAGCCTGGGTATGGTTGTGATCGTAGGATTCCAATGCCACATCATGAACCTGGGTATAGTTGTGATGGTAATGTTGAAATACTACATGGTTATGGTTTTGATAGTAGAATTGAAATGCTACCTGATGAAATTATGTATGGTTGGGATTGTAGGATTGGAGTGCTACATCATGAGCTTTGGTATGGTTGTGATGGTAGGATAGAAAATCTACACTATGAGCTTGGGTATGGTTGTGATGGTAGGATTGGAATGACACATGTAGAGCCTGGTGAAGGTTGTGATGGTAGAATTGGAATGCTGTATGATGAAAATGGGAATAGTTGCGATGGCAGGATTTGCATGTCTCATGATGAACCTTGGTATGGTTCTTATGGAAGGATTGGACTGGTACCTGATGAGCCTGTGTATGTTTGTGATGGTGGGATTGGAAGGCTAGATAGTCTGCGTATGGTTGTGATAGTAGGAAGGGAATGGTACATGATGAGCCTGGGTATGGTCTTGATGGTAGGATTTCAATGCTACATGAATAGGCGGGGTATGGTTATGATTGTAGCATTGAAATGCCACATCATGAGCCTGGCAATGGTTGCGATGATAGGATTGAAATGTCATATAATGAGGCTGGGTATGGTTGTGATGGTAAGATTGGAATGCTATAATATGAACCTTGGTATGGTGTTGATTGTAGGATTGGAATGCCAAATAATGAACCTTGGTATGTATGTAATGGTAAGATTTGAATACAACATGATCAGCCTGGGTATAGTTGTGATGGTGGGCTTGGAATGCTACATCATGAGCCTAGGTATGGTTGTGATGGTAACATTGGATGCTACATGTTGAGCCTAGGTATGTCTGTGATAGTAGGATTGGAATGCTAATTGATGAGCTTGAGCATGGTTGTGATGGTAGAATCGGAGTCCTACATCATAAACGTGGGTATGGTTGTGATGGTAAGATTGGAATGCATCATGATGAGCCTTGGTATGGTTGTAATGGTAAGATTGGATTACAATATAATCAGCTTGGGTATGGTTGTGATGTTAAGATTGGAATCCTACTTTATGAGCCTGGGTATAGTTGTAATGGTAGGATTGGAATACTACATTATGAACCTGGGTATGGTGTAAGATGAACCTGGGTATGGTTGTAAAGGTAAGATTGGAATACTACATGATCAACCTGGGTATGGTTTTGATGGTAGGATTGGAATACTACATGATGAACCTGGGTATGGTTTTGATAGTAGGATTGGAATACTACATGATGAACCTGGGTATGGTGGTGATGGTAAGATTTTCATCCTACATAATGAACCTGAGTATGGTTGTGATGGTAAGATTTCCATCCTACATGATGAACCTGGGTATGGTGGTGATGGTAAGATTTTCATCCTACATGATGAACCTGGGTATGGTTTAATGGTAAGATTGGAATCCGACTTTATGAACCTGGGTATGGTTGTGATGGTAGGATTGGAATTCTACATGATGAACCTGGGTATGGTTGTGATGGTAAGATTGGAATCCTACATGATGAACCTGGGTATGGCTGTGACGGTAAGATTTTAATCCTACATGATGAACCTGGGTATGGTTGTAATGTTAAGATTGGAATACTACATGATCAACCTGGCTATGGTTGTGATGGTATGATTGGAATCCCACATGATGAGCCTGGGTATGGTTGGGATGGTAGGATTGGAATGCTACATGATGAATGTGGTTGTGATGGTAGGATTGGAATGCTACATCATGGGCCTGGTTATGGTTGTGATGGTAGGATTGGCATGATGATCCTTCGTATGTTTTGTGATGGTAGGATTGGAATACCAACTCATGAGCCTGCATATGATTGTGATGGTACGATTGATATGCTACATGATTAGCCTTGGTATGATTGTGGTGGTAGGATTCGATTGCCAGATGAAGAGCCAGGTTATTGTTGTGATGATAGAATTGAAATGCTGCATGCTGAAACTGGATATGGTTGCAATGGCAGTATTGGAATGCCACATCATTAGCCTGGGTATGGTTGTGATGGTAGGATTGAAAAGCTACATGATGAGACTGGGTATGGATGTGATGATAAGATTGGAATCCTATAGGATGAACCTGGGTATCAGTGTGATTGTAAGATTGGAATGCTTCATGGTGTCTCTGCGTGTGCTTGTGATAGTTGGAAATGAATGAGACTGTGTATGGTTGTCATGATGCGATTGGAATGCTACATGATGAGCCTGGGTATGGTTGTGATGGTAAGATTGGAATGCTACATGATGAGCCTTGATATGGTTGTAATGATAAGATTGGAATGCTACATGATGAACATGGGTATGTTATTGATCGTAGGATCGGAATCCTACATGATGAACCTGGGTATGTTTGTAATGGTAAGATTGGAATACTACATGTTCAACCTGGGTATGGTTGTGATGGTAGGATTAGAATGCAACATCATGAGCCTAGGTATGTTTGTCATCGTAGGATTGTTGTGATGGTAGGATTGGAATGCTACATGATGAATCAGTGTATGGTTGTGATGATAGGATTGGAATGCTACATCATGAGCCTGGGTTATGGTTGTGATGGAAGGATTGGCATGTCAAATGATGATCCTTTGTATGTTTGTGATGGTAGGATTGGAATGCCAACACATGAGACTGGATACGGTTGTGATGGTAGGATTGAAATGCTAAATGATTAGCCTTGGTGGTGGTAGGATTCGATTGCCAGATGAAGAGCTAAGTTATTGTTGTGATGATAGAATTGGAATGCTACATGATGAAACTGGGTATGGTTGCAATGGCAGGATTGGAATGCCACGTCATTAGCCTGGGTATGGTAATGATGGTAAGATTGAAAAGCTAATTGATGAGACTGGGTAAGGTTGTGATGATGAGATTGGAATGCTACATGGTATCTCTGCATGTGTTTGTCATATTTAGAAATGAATGGTACATGATGAGACTGGGTGTGGTTGTCATGATAGGATTGCAATGCTACATGAAGAGCCTGTAAGTGGTTGTGATTGTAGGATTGTAATGCCACATCATGAGCCTGGGTGATGGTAGGAATGGAATCCCACATCGACTCTTGGTATGGTTGTGATGATGGGATTGGAACGCTATATGATGAGCCTGGGTATGGTTGTGATGGTGGGATTGGAATGGTACATGATGAACCTATGTATAGTTTTTTAATGGTTGGTTTCGAATGCAACATGATGAACCTGGGTATAGTAGTGATGGTAGGATTAGAATGCTACGTCAGTAGACTGGGTATGGTTGTGATGGTAGGTTTGGAATGTCATATGATGAACCTGGGTATGGTATGGATTTTAGGATTGGAAGCCACGTGATGAGCCTGGCTATGATTGTTCTGGTAGGATTGAAATGCTACATGAGGAGCCTGGTTATTGGTGCTATGATGGGATTGGAATGTCAAACGAAACCTAGCTCTACCCCAACCCTTGTACCCGACTCTGATAGCAGGATTGTAATGCTGCATTATGAACTTGGGTATGATTGTGATGATAAAATTGGATTGCTACAAGATGTGCCTGGGTACGGTTGTGTTGATAGGTATTGAATGTTACATGTGGAACCTGGGTATGGATGTGTTCGTAGGATTGGAAAGCTATATGCAGCACCTGAGTATGGTTGTGATGATAGAATTGAATGCGACTTGATTACCCTGGGTTTCATTGTGATCGTAGGATTGGATCGCTGCATGATGAACCTGGGTATGTTTATGATGGTAGGATTTGAATGCAACATCATGAACTTGGCTATGGTTTTGATGGTAGGATTGAAAAGCTTCATGATGAAGCTGGGTATGGTTGTGATGGTAGGATTGGAATGACCCATCATGAGCCTGGGTATGGCTGAGATGGTAAGATTGAAATGCCAGATTATAAGCCTAGGTATGGTGGTGATGGTAGGATTGAATGCCACATCATGAACCTAGGTAGGGCTGTGATGGTAGGATTGGAATGCCACATCATGAACCTGGTATGGTTGTGATGATAGGCTTGGAATGCTACTTGAAGAACCTGTGTATGGTTGTGATGGAAGGATTGCAATGCCACTAATAAACCTGAGTATGGTAGTGATCGTACGATTGGATTGCTACATGATGTGCCTGTGTACGGTTGTGATGAAAGGTTTGGAATGCTGCATGAGGATCCTGGGTATAGTTGTGATTGTAGGATTGGAAAGCTGTATCCTGCATTCGAGTATGGTTCTGATGATAGAAGTGGAATGCGACGTGATAAGCCTGTGTTTGATTGTGGTCGTAGGATTGGGATACTACATGATGAACGTGGGTATGGTTGTGATGGAAGGATTGGAATCCTACATGATAAACCTGGGTATGTTGTGATGGTAGGATTGGAATGTCAAATGATAAAGCTGTCTATGGTTGTGATGGTAGGATTGAAAAGCCACATGATGAACCTGAGTATGGTTGTGATGGTAAGATTGGAATGCTACATGAACAACGTGGGCATCTGTGTGATGGTAGGTTTGGAATGCTACATGATGAGCCTGGGTATGGTTGTGATAGTAGGAAATGAATGGTACATGATGAGCCTGGGTATGGTTGTGATAGTAGGAAATGAATGGTACATGATGAGCCTGGGTATGGTTGTAATGGTAGGAATGCAATGTTACATACAGAGCCTTGGTAAGGTTGTGATTGTTGGATTGAAATGCCACATCATGTGCCTGGGATTGGTTGTGATGGTAGTACTGGAATGCTACATGATGAGCCTGGGTATGGTTGTGATGGTAGGAATGGAATCACACAACGACCCTGGGTGTGGTTGTGATGATGGGATTGGAATGCTACATAACGAGCCTGGGTATGGTTGTGATGGTAGAACTGAAATGCTACCTGATGAGCCTGGGTATGGTTGTGATGGTAGGAATGGAATCCCACAACGACCCTGGGTGTGGCTGTGATGATAGGATTGGAATGCTACATCATGAACCTGGGTATGGTTGTGATGCTGGGATTGGAATGGTACATGATGAGTATGTATAGTTATGATGGTAGGTTTGGAATGCCACATGATGAACCTGGGTATAGTAATGATGGTAGGATTAGAATGCCCCATCATGAGCCTGGGTATGGTTGTGATGATAAGATTGAAATGCTACATGATGAACGTGGGCATCTGTGTGATGGTAGGATTGGAATGCTACATGGTGAGCCTGGGTATGGTTGTGATGATAAGATTGAAATGCTACAATACGAACGTGGGCATCTGTGTGATGGTAGGATTGGAATGCTACATGATGAGCCTGGGTATGGTTGTGATGATAAGATTGAAATGCTACATTACGAACGTGGGCATTTGTGTGATGGTAGGATTGAAATGCTACATGATGAACGTGGGCATCTGTGTGATGGTAGGATTGGAATGCTACATGATGAGCCTGCGTATGGTTGTGTTAGTAGGAAATGAATGGTACATGATGTGCCTGGGTATGGTTGTAATGGTAGGAATGCAATGTTACATGCAGAGCTTGGGTAAGATTTTGATTGTAGGATTGAAATGCCACATAATGAGCCTGAGATTGGTTGTGATGGTAGTACTGAAATGCTACATGATGAGCCTGGGTCTCTTTGTGATGGTAGGATTGGAATGCCACATGATGAACTTGTGTATGGTTGTGATGGTAGGATTGGAATGCCACATCATGAACATGGTATGGTTGTGATGATAGGATTGGAATACCACATGATGAACTTGTGTATGGTTGTGATGATAGGATTGGAATGCCACATGATGAACTTGTGTGTAGTTGTGATGGTATCATTGGAATGCCACATCATGAACCTGGGTATGGTTGTGATGGTAGGATTGGAATGCCACGTCATGAACATGGTATGGTTCTGATGGTAGGATTGGAATACCACATGATGAACTTGTGTATGGTTGTGATGGTAGGATTGGAATGCCACAAGTTGAACTTGTGTATGGTTATGATGGTAGGATTGGAATGCCACATCATGAACCTGGGTATGGTTCTGATGGTAGGATTGGAATGCCACGTCATGAACATGGTATGGTTGTGATCATAGGATTGGAATGCTACGTCATGAACATGGTATGGTTGCGATGATAGGATTGGAATGCCACGTCATGAACATGGTATGGTTGTGATGATAGGATTGGAATGCCACGTCATGAACATGGTATGGTTGATATGATAGGATTGGAATGCCACATCATCAACCTGGGTATGGTTGTGATGGTAGGATTGGAATGGCACATGATGAACCTGGGTATGATTGTGATGGTAGGATTGGAATGCCACATGATGAACCTGTGTATGGTTCTGAAGGTAGGATTGGAATGCCACATGATGAACCTGGGTATGGTTGTGATGGTAGGATTGGAATGCTACAAGTTGAACCTGGTATGGTTGTGATGATAGGATTGGAATGCTACATGTTGAACCTGTGTATGGTAGTGATTCTAGGACTGGAATGCCACGTGATGAACGTGGGTATGGTTGTTCTGGTAGGATTGAAATGCTACATCAGGAGTCTGGTCATGGGTGTTATGATGCGATTGGAATGCCAAAAATACCCTAGCTCTACCCCAACCTTTCAACCCTACTCTATTTGCAGGATTGGAATGCTGCATTATGAACGTGGGTATGATTGTGATGATAAGATTGGATTGCTACATGATGTGCCTGGGTATGGTTGTGATAAAAGGTTTGGAATGCTGCATGAGGAACCTGGGAATGGTTGTGATTGTAGGATTCCAGTATTGTTCTGATGATAGGAGTGGAATGCAACTTGATAAGCCTGGGTTTGATTGTGATCGTAGGATTGGACTGCTACATAATGAGGCTGGACATGGTTGTAATGGTAGGATTGGGATGCCCCATGATGAAACTTGGTATGTTGTGATGGTACGATTGGAATGCCATATCATGAACTTGGGTATGGTTGTGATGGTAGGATTGGAAAGCTACATGATTAAGCTTGGTATGGATATGATGTAAGATTGGAATGCCCCATCATGAGCCTGAGTATGGTTGAGATGGTAGGATTGGAATGCCAGATCATAAAGGTAGTTATGGTGGTGATGGTAGGAATTGATGCCTCATCATGAACCTGGGTATGGTTGTAATGGTCGGATTTGAATGCCACATCATGAACTTGGTATGGTTGTGATGATAGGATTGAATGCTACATGATGAACCTGAGTATGGTGTTGATGGAAGGATTGGAATGCCATATGATGAACCTGCGTATGGTTGTGATCGTAGGATTGGAATGCTACATGATGAACCTTGGTATGGTTTTGATCATAGGGTTGGAATGCCACATGATGGACCTGGGTATGGTTTTGATGATACGATCGGAATGCCATATCATGAACTTGGTTATGGTTGTGATGATAGCATTGGAATGCCATATAATGAACCTTGGTATGGTTGTGATGATAAGATTGGAATGCTACATGATGAACCTTGGTATGGTTGTGATGGTATGATTGGAAATAACACATGATGAACCTGGGTGCGTTTGTGATCGTAGGATTACAATGGCATATCTTGAACCTGGTGACGTTTATGATGATAAGATTGGAATGCCACTTTATAAACCAGGGTATGTTTGTGATGGTAGAATTGGAATGCCACATGGTGAAACTGGGTAGGGTTTTGGTGGTAGGATTGGTATATTACTTGATAAACCTGGGTATGTTTGTGATGGTAGGATTGGAATGTCACATCACGAGCCTGGGTATGGTTTTGATGGTAGGATTGGAATGCCACATCACGAAACTGGGTATGGTTTTGATGGTAGGATTGGAATGCAACATCACGAAACTGGGTATGGTTTTGATGGTATGATTGGAATGCAACATCACGAACCTGTGTATGGTTGTGATGGTATGATTGGAATGCCACATCACGAACCTGGGTATGGTTGTGATGGTAAGATTGAAATTATATTCGGAACAGTGACGTCACCAAAATGGTATCGAATAACCCCCACCCCCCATCCCATCTAGGTATCCTTTTGTTTATCATCGATGCGACCGTTATCCTAGTTGTGAATGGTCTAATGGCCCATTTGTGACTGGTCTGATGCCCTAATTGTTACTGCTCTGATGTCCTAGTGGTAAAGCGATCGTGAAGGGACCAGGGGGTGACAAGTGCGTACCTTGGCCGAGTAAATCTTTAAAATTGGAAATTTAGTGACTGTCTTGATTGGCTCTCAGTATTAAAAGAACAGTTCTAAGACTGGTTGGCCCGTTGTCACTATACTGCGACTGGGTTAGTCTTTCGAATCATTCATTATCTTATGGCTCATGAGTGGCAACACATAATCTTGTCAAAGTAGCATCCTCGCTGAAGTTTCTTACGATGTTGAAAGGTGTTATTAAACCCCGCAAAATAACAAAATAATTATCTAAGTCCTTTGAAACATGATCAGCTTCACTCTTTGTTACTGTATAACTCATCATCGTTTGCAGAAATCTTTTGTAAACCTGTATTTCATTTGATGTTTTCACAATTTCTGGATCCGGGTACAATCGGTTTATATGATTATGTACTGTTTACTTTTTCTTCTGAGTAACTATTAATCTCACTTCAATATATTTCTCGAAGAATATTTTGTTGAACAATATTTTGCTCATAAAGGAGCAGAAGATGTTTGAACGCAATTGAGATTTTCTGTAAATTATCATTCAGGTGTACTCATGTTTACAGATGTTTCTTGCATTGTATTATTTTCTACACTTTTTTCGTTCTTGTTTTTTGTAATCACATAACATCTAACTCCTCGTAGGAATGCATTCTTTAAATACCTTGTAAGTTAAAACATATATGAAAGTTATTATACAGTGGGCTTTTAATCTTGTAGGTATTTAAAAGTTATCAGCTCTCAGAGTCAAGTTTGTTCCAAATTTTGACTGTTCTATGGATAAAGAAATTCTGCTCTAAAATTTGTCATACATTTTGCGATATATAT
>JAOYNN010107281.1:0-11630 GCA_025770095.1 Goniobranchus kuniei | reverse complement strand
TTGTTTTTAACAATTTTGTATTTTAACAACTCAAGGGGGCCTCTGACCTCATGACCAAAGACCAGATCGAAAGGGGAATAACCCAAAGAATCCTGTTCATAGAGTCTGGCAGCAAACATAGTCAATGGCAGATTGTCATCCCAATCTTTAGCATTATCAATACACAGAGCACGAATTAAACTCTTTAAAGTTTTGTGGCACCTTTCGATTGATCCTTGTGATTGAGGATGGTAAGGTGAAGACAACTTCTGTGTAATTCCTAATTCTTTCAAAGCATTCTTGAAAATCTGACTTGCAAAATTGGAACCTCTATCACTTTGAACCAGCTTAGGAATCCCAAACATTGTAAAGAACTTATACAAGCATATGATAATTGTCTTAGTTCTTATGTTTCTTATGGGGAATGCCTCTGGAAATCTAGTGACCGAGCAAATGATTGTAAAGATAAACCTATTCTTGTTTTTAGAGACAGGGAGGGGACCAACAAGAGTTGAAAATGGCTCTCCTTCTACCTTAATAGGTTTAAGAGAATATTTTGGAATTGGAGATTTCATGGATATTTGGCATGGTTTGCAAGATTGAACATATGAAATAACAGCTTTCTTCATACATGGCCAATACAAAGACTTTTGTATGTATTTCGAGGTTTTCCTTATCCCAAACTGGAAAGAATCACGGGCAATGCTCAGTATAGTTTCTCTATGTTGAGATGGAATTATCACTTGATAAAGGCTTAGATATGTTTGATCCAAGTTTTGCATCTTCAGGTAAATACTTTCTCATTAGAAGTCTATCTTCATTCAAATAAAAACAAGATCTTTTGAGATCTATATTCTCTGTATTGACTAAAGCTTTGAAACAATATTGAAGATTTTTGTCTACCTTCTGTTCTTTAGCCATATTAGTAATTGATAAGTTAACATCAAGATCCTTAAACAAAATTTGTATGTCCTCATTCTTTGGAGGTTTCACATTAGCCCTAGACATACTTCTAGTGACTACAGGGTTAATAATGTTAACTTTATCTTAAGAGAATTCTGTATTGTCACGTAATGAATCTTCATTTCTTTGAAGTTCATTTAAGGGTGGTTGGGGATTTACTGTAGAATCCATAATTTCCATACATTCTTTTTGAACATTTTCATCATGTTCAAGAAATCCGAGATTTGTTTCTCTGTCAAATTACATGACATGGGGATTTTGGTTTTCAAACTCAGCTGTAATTACTTTGTCAGCCTTAATGGCATCACAATGAGGATAATCACTAGTTGATTTATCCATATCAGGTGTAAATTTCGTTGTTAAGTCAAGAGGCTGCTCAGTAAAGTCCTTAGACAACATTTCAGAGGTATATGAACCTAAGGAAAAGTCAAGTGGAGAAGACAAAGTAGAGGAGTACATTGTACCTAGAATTATGGTGGGCAGGGAAAGGTCTTGAACGTTCCATAGAGTCCAAGTTGTGAACCTCAGCACCAGCAAAAGATGAAGAATGAGAAGAAAAAGAGGAGGAAGAAGAAAAACCACAACCAGGAACTTCAGTGACGGCTCTCGTCGATTGAGGTAGTGAAGAGTCGTTTTAAAGGATAGCTAGATGTAGGAGAAAGAGAAGAAAATCTAGAACCATCAGTGACGAACTCCAATGATCCAGGTAATAACGAAGTCATGTGAGGTAGGACTAGACGAAGGAGAAGAATTCGAGTCCTCAGTGGCGACATCAGGAACATTTGAATTGCTCCGAGCGTTCGATTTCCCAAGAAGAAAAGAAGATGAAGATTCATGAGAATCCTGAAAAGCAAATTCATCATTAATCAATAAGGAATCTTTACATGACAAATCAATCCCTACAATCAAATGAATGCCCTCTACTGGCAATTTATCCACAATGGTAACAGTGGCCTCATTAATTATATGTGGTGTAATCAAATGAATTTGAGTGAGGGGTTGTAACTGATGACTTGTTAAAACACCTTCCACAGTGGCATGCCCATGCATGTTCAATTCCTGAGGAATTGTAAATTTCTCTCTCGAAAGGAGGGTAATATTAGCACCGGTATCTATTAGATACTCAATAGGCCTAAAGGATGAAGTTTCTCCAGTAAAGGAGAATATATCCATCAAAATAAATTTAAGAAAGGGGTTCTTGTCGGGTTTTCACTTCTTGAACTGAATTTAGGCCAACCAGTGAGTTTAATTGTCAACTAGACCTTTTAATTTTAAAGTAGGTCTCAAGTGTATGCCCTTGCTTTTGGCAATGAGAACGGAATCTAGATCTACTAGTATTGGGGTAAGATGGAGAATACTTAGCTTTGTTTCTCTCAGGACCCTTTTGGTTAGGATCTGGGATGAATTTCTCCTGAGCTTTTCCTGCCTCTGGTATGCTACGGCAAGGAGCAGTTGCTCGATACTCATCAAGGGCAGTAGCAATGTCAAGAGGTGGCTTGGTCCTTAGACCCAGATTACTAAGATGGTACATCTCAGACTCTGAAACGAAGGAAAGAAGTGCATCTGAGAGCATCAAGGTCTTTAAGTGTACAAAGGTTGTACAATTTTGACTTCTTAACCACCTCTCTAGGTCATATGTTTTCACAGTAAGAAATTGAGACCAAGACATGTGAAATGGCTTTTTCTGGAACTTAAAGTTCTGCCGATAGGTCTCTGGCGTTTTACCATAAGAGGCTAAGATGGATTTCTTAAATACATCGTAGACAAGAAACTGGTCATCAGGAATATTAAGGTAAGCTTCCTTAGATCGACCTGTTAATTTATTTTGGAAGACAACGGTCCATTTGGATCTTTCTTCTTGCAGAGAAAGTACAGTCCTTTCAACTGTGGTGAACCATTTCTCTAGATCTTTCTTTGAAAACAAGGGCAAAAGAGGAAGTATCTTATGGATTTTATTAGTGAAATCCTGACTTCTCGGCTCCTGATGCGCCATAGATTCCATAGAATCTTTATATATTGGCCGAAGGCCATTTAGAAGTTTAAGTTGCAGTTCAGCCACTGTGACAGCAGAATCTTAACTAAAATTTAGATCGTCTCACCATGACTGAAGGCTCGCTTTATTAGCTCTAAGTATGTTACCACAAGTCAAAGACATAGCTATCGTAAGTTATGTAAATTCTTAAAAGTAACAATGTAAATAGTTATCCAATAATATTGATTGGCTACTAAAACAACATTTGCTAAACCTTTATCTTTATTGGCTAGATTCTAGATAATATTCATAGAATGTATGCTATTAGATAATTAGTTTAGAGCTCTCCAGACTCTCTATATTATTATCTAGATCTCAACACCAGTTCAATGAACCGATTTTGGTAAGCGCAAACAACGCAGAGGAACATCTAAAAAATCTTCGTCAACTCCTGCAAAGGCTGAGTGTCAAAGGACTGAAATGTCGTTTAGAAAAGTGTGGTTTCGCGCAACTGACATTTGAGTATTTGGGTCACGCCCTCTCATCAACAGGAATATCAAAAGGGGCCAAATACAATGCTGTAATCCAAGTACCAGCACCAAAGAATATCGCAGAACTTCGCTCCTTCCTTGGTCAAGTACAATTTTACAGTAAATTATTACCAAACCTGGCCAATGTGTTGGATCCACTGTATCATCTCACCCAGAAAGAAGTCAAATGGCGCTTGACAATTACAGAGCAGTTGGCATTCCAAAACTTCAAAGAGCTTTTAAGCGCAGATACAATACTGGCACACTTTGACCCGTCACTGGCAATTGGGATTTTTCGTTGTGACGCATCACAGGTAGGAACAGGCTGTGCGTTATTTCATCGTTACCCAGATAGATGCGAGCGCCCAATAGTAAATGTATCAAAATCACTAGATCAGTGTCAAAGAAAATACAGCCAAATTCAGAAAGAAGCCCTTGCAATAATATTTGGACTTTCCAAATTTCACCAATTTCTCTATGGGAGAAAATTCATCTTGGTAACTGACAACTACCTCTACTGAGCATTTTGTCATCAAGGCTACACCAACATTGGCTGCGAACCGTCTAGGTCGATGGTCATTGATACTTCAGCAATATGATTATGACATTGAGTATCGGAAAACATCTGATCATGGGAATGCCGATGCCCTCAGCAGATTGCCTGTTGGACCAGATCAACAATTCCACAAAGCTGAACAATATGATGGTTCTCAATCCGTAGGATTGATCAAATCGATCAGCAGACAACTGGACCCCACTAACCCTGGCATTGTCGCTAGAGAGTCGTCGAGAGATCCTGTCATTTCGACAGTCATGCGCCACTATAACCATGGTTGGCCACATGAAATTTCGGGCAAAGACACCCTAATCAACAAATGGAAGAGAACAAAGCATTCAGTAGATCAAGGAATCACTCACATGCGAATCCAACTGTCTCTTTTATGGATCAAGACTGGTAATACCTTACAGTCTTCGCAAACAAGTGTTACGAATCCTTCATCTGACCGTGTATACTGGCCAGGACTTGATTCGGAAATGCTTGATTTGTGTCGTTCCTGTCCGTCCTGTGCAGAGCATCAGAATGCACCTCCAAAATCCAACATCCATGAGAAACCATGGAGTCGCATCCATATTCATCATGCCATCGACTTCCTGGGATCGAATTGGTTGGTTGTCACTGATGCATACTTAAAGTATCCTTGCATTCATGCAACACAATCTACCTCAACCAAATCGACGACAGATATTCTTGAGCAAAATTTTGCCCATTTTGGATACCCGCATACGATTGTATCGGATAACGCTTCATCTTTCTTATCTGAAGATTTCAACAATGGTACCGGGATCGTGGTATCATACATCTGTCTGGAGCACCATACCATCCTGCAACAAATGGTGCTGCAGAACGCCTGATCCAAAGCTTTAAGAAGTTCCTGCGAAAGTCATCATTGTCACCAAAAGAAGCCACATAGCAATTTCTTACGCAATACCGTAGAACACCTTTGGCTAATGGCTTATCTCCGAGTCAACTCTGAAATGGACGTCAAATCACATCAAAAATTTATATCCTGGTGCCAACTCCATCAGCAGTTGCACAGAACAAATCAAGGCAACACAACGATCAAATCGTTATCGAAAGGAAACTTCAAGGTCGTTTCAAACGGGAGACCTATGCTACGCCTTGTGCACTGGACAAAGAAAATCACAGTGGGTTCCCGCGACGATCATGGACGTGATGGGACCTAAGACTTTCAAAGTTTGGGTTCATCCAACAGGACCAATTTGGCGAAGTCATCTGGATCAAGTTTGTCCTAGATTTGGAGCATCTTAAGATGATGATCCGGGAGATGACTATATAATATCATCGCAAAATGATTCTCCACCACCAACTGCATCCATACCATCACTGCCTCGGTATGGTCCAGAAAACCCTCGCTGGTCAACCAGACTTAAGAACAAAAGACGGGTGACCTACAACAAATCTGGTCTAAAATGAATGTTATCAGTGTTCATTTCTTTTGGTGGGGATGTATTATTATGTTCTTATCTTTACCGTAATCGTCTGTCATACTCATGTACCGTTCTTCCGTTCCTGTGTATTCAAAACTTCCGCCCTTGTCCTACCATTAATAAAGCCGTCTCAAATAATTGTCTGATTCTGAAAGATGACTTCGTTTTGGTCTCTTGCTCGTAATCATATTTGTTTATTCAGATAAATCATCTGAAAACATAACAATTGGCGACGAGGATGGGATAAAAATTCAAGTGGCTCTAATATCTAATAGGTATTCACCGTATTACCCTAATCAGATCTAGATCTGGATCTATTATATACTAGATTTTGGATGGACCTAGCTCTAGATCTAAATATAGATCGAGATCCAAATTTTGTACTTCAGCTTTAGTGCTCTAGCTCACGAGGCTAAACCTTGAATATGGATCTATATCTCGAAATTTATTAGATAAAAGGATATCACTTACTAGAATTACACTGCATTCTTGATATAGCTCCACACTATTCTACCTTGACGTCTTCAAGACCTAGCTCTAGACTAAGCCTTCGTCATTGTCTTCAGTCAATTGTGTTGTGGGAAGCAGCGGTCTGACCCTAGGTCTAACTAGATCTAGAACTACGGAGTTGTACGTCACACCTCCTATAGGTAACCGTAACCACCTAAGCCTCAAATCCAGAGACACCCTGGATGAGAACTTCCCTTGCTTAACAATGCTATTGTGTTGTGAACAAAAAGAGAATGATGGCTCAACCACCGCTCTCAGACCCGCTGACAGTATTCAAAGACAAGATGAATTATCAACAGGAGCAACATCAACGCCAAATTGAGAAATTATTTGCACTGATACTATCCATCATTCCCTGCATTTGATCAGTCACCAGAATTGCACACTGATTACCTATCTCGGTTCGACAAATTCATCAATGCAGACTCCATCCCTGAATCGAAGTGTGCTCAGCTTTGTCTTTCCAATCAATCATCTACAGTATTTAAGCTACTTCAGAATCTAGCAACACAGTCACCACCACCCAAAGACGTGAATGACCTCACGTTTGAGGAAATAAAATCATACATGCTGAATCAATTCCACCCAAAACGTTTTGTTGTTCGCGAACGTTTCAAGTTTTTGAGTAACATGAACAGAAAACCAAGTAAATCTGTTTGGATCTACCAGGGCGCATTCGCCAAGAAGCTATCACCTGCGATTTTTCATCCATCACTAATCCACTTGATGAAGCAATGAGAGCATTTATAATGGGCTCAATTCAGAATGAAGCAGTTCTCAAAGCTCTTTTCAAGTTAAGAGATGACGAACTTTCATTCGCTCGTGTGGTACAAATTGCAACAGACATCGAAGAAGCAGCAAGCTGTGCAAAAGAAACTATCTGTGGTGAAGGAAACAAAGTATGCAGTTTGGAAGAGGATCCATCATCCACAAACCGGATTAACAAACTAAAGAAAATTAAACAACAACAGATCAAAACACAGAGAAGTCAAAATTCATATTTCAGGCGTTGCGGCGGGAACCACATCGAAAAAGAATGTCGATTCTGCAACTCTAAATGTCGACACTATGGCAAAATCGGACATATATAGAAAGTATGCAACAGCAAGAGACGAGCAAATTCCACAGAAACACCAGTCATCACCATACAGGAAGTGCACAAAACCAGTGCAGTGCCACAACTCCACACCAAAGTAAAAATATCAGACAAATTCCTCTCATTTGAAATTGATACTGGAACCGGTGACAACTTCATCACAGCAAGTAGATGGGAGGAGATAGACAAACCAGAGCTGGAACCAGTGAGCACCCAGTATGAATCAGCTTCCAAACATAGTCTCCCAACCCTTGGAGCTTTTGACAAAGAAGTCTCATACAAAAACCAACCTGCAAGGCGTAGCCATTTTGTTGTCACTGAAATTCCAAACCTTAATCTACTGGGAAGATCAACAATCCAGGAACTCAAAATATCAGTGGACAATTTGATCGGTACATCAGACATCAACAAGGTCAAAAAGGACAATGTCAACAAATCGTTACACAATTCTTGTAAACAATTGTGTGAAGAATTTCCTTCTGTCTGCTCACCGGGCTTGATAAAACTGAAAGATTTTGAATTTGAATTTGTGAATTTGATATCAAATTCAAAGAGAACACATGCCCAATTTTCCTTCTGTACATTTTGCAATCCGGAACGACCTATCTGCAGCTATTGATGCAGGGATATCAAAAGGATTTTGGGGACCTCTACAATTCAACGATTATGGAACACCTGTTGTTTCAATCAGAAAGCAAGCTAAGACACAATATGGTCAAACTCAAATCCATGTCTGTGGGGATTATTCTCCTACCATCAACCCAATGCTAGAAACTCATCGGTATCCGATTCTATTACCTGAGGAATTGATGAGAAAATTGGGAGGTGGCTTCAAATACACGAAGTTCGATTTTGCAGATGCTTACAATCAAGTAGCATTATCTCCTTCATCCCAACAGAAATTAGCGTTGAGCACTCACAAGGGTGTATTACTTCACAAACGCCTACCATTTGGCATATCAGCAGCACCGGCCTATCTTCAAGAAATCATGGACCAGCTGACACAAGACTTATCGGGAGTCGCAGTGTACTTTGAAGATATATTGGTAAGCGGAAATAACTTAGAGGAGCATCTCTTCGTCAACTCCTGCAAAGGCTGAGTGACAAGGGACTGCAATGTCGTTTAGAAAAGTGCGCTTTCGCACAACGGACAGTCAAACCCTCTCATCGACAGGAATATTAAATGGGTTCAAATCCAATGCTGTAATCCAAATGCCAGCAACAAAGAATATCGCAGAACTTTGCTCCTTCCTTGATCAAGTAAATTCTTACCAAACCTGGCCCTTGTATTGGATCCACCGTATCATCTCACCCAGAAAGAGGTCAAATGACGCAGGACAACTAAAGAGCAGTTGGCATTCCAAAACGTCAAAGACCTTTTAAGCGCAGATACGATATTGACACACTTTGACCTGTCACAACCAACTGAAATTTTTGTGTGACGCATCATAGATTAGATAGGCCGTGTGCTGTTTCATCGTTACCCAGATGGATGCTAGCGCCCAATAGCAAATGTATCAAAATCCCGGAATCAATGTCAAAGAAAATACAGCCAAATTCAGAAAGAAACCCTTGCAATAATACTTGGACGTTCCAAATTTCACCAATTTCAATTTCGGAGAAAATTTCACGTTGGTAACTAAACACAAACCTCTACTGAGCATCTTCTCACCGACCAAGGCTTCACCAACATTGGCTGCGAACCGTCTAGCCCGATGATCATTGACACACCATTAATATGATTATGACATCGAGTATCGGAAAAAAAAATCTTATCATGGGAATGCCGATGCACTCAGCAGATTGCCTGTTTGACCAGATCAACAATTTGACAAAGCTGAGCAATTTGATGATTCTCAATCCGTATGCCAGATCAAATCGATCAGCAGATAACCGGACCCCACTAACCCTAGCATTGTCGCTTGAGAGTCATTGAGAGATCCTGTGATTTCAACAGTCATGCACCACTATACCATGGTTGGCCACATGAAACTTCTGGCAAGGACCATCCTAACCAACAAAAGGAAGAAATCAAAGCGTCGAGTAGAACCATTGAATCACTCTCAAGCGAATCCAACCGTCTTTTTTATGGATCAAGACTGGTACTACCTTGCAGTCTTCACAAATAAGTGTTACGAATCCTTCATCTGGTCATTTTGACGTCCAAACAATGAAGCAACTCCGCGCACCGTGGTATACTGGCCAGGACGTGATTCGGAAATGCTTGAATTGTGTCGTTCCTGTCAGTCCTGTGCAGAATTTCAGTATGCACCTCCAAAATCTAACATCCATCCTTGGATACTGCCAGAGAAACCATGGAGTCGCAGCCATATTGATCATACCATTGACTTCCCGGGGTCGAATTGGTTGGTTGTCACTGATGCATACTCAAAGTATCCTTGCATTAAAAGCATTCATGCAACACAATCTACTTCAAGCAAATCGATGACAGATCTTCTTGAGCAGATTTTGCCCATTTTGGATACCCGTATACGATTGTATCGGACAACGCTTCATCATTCTTATCAGAAGAATTTCAACAATCGTGCCTGGATCGTGGTATCATACATCTGTCTGGAGCACATACCATCCTGCAACAAATGGTGCTGCCGAACGCCTGATCCAAAGCTTCAAGAAGTCCTTGCGAAAGGCATCATTGTCACCAAAAGCAGCCACACAGGAATTTCTTATGCAATACCAAAGAACACCGTGGGTAATGGCTTATCTCCGAGTACACTCTGAAATGGACGTCAAATCAGATTAAAATTTGATATCCTGGTGCCAACTCCATCAGCAGTTGCACAGAACCAACAACTCAAGGCAACGCAATGATCACATCGATATCGAAAGGAAACCTCAAGGTCGTTTCACGTGACCAAGAAAATCACAGTGGGCTCCAGCGACGATCATGAACGTGCTGGCACCATGGCACCAAGGACTTTCAAAGTTTGTGCCCATCCAACAGTACCAATTTGGCGCCGTCATGCGGATCAACTTCGCCCTAGATCTGGGCTGCTGAAGATGATGATCCCGGAGATGACTACATATCAGCGCAAAATGATTCTCCACCACCAACTGTATCCTTACCATCACTGTCTCGGTATGCGCCATGAAACCCTCGCAGGTCAACTAAACTTAAGAACAAAAGACGGGTGACCTACAGCAAATCTGGTCTAAATTGAATGTTATCGATGTTCATTCCTTTTGGTGGGAAGGTATTGTTATGTTCTTATCTTTACCGTAATGGTCTATCATACTCTATGTACCGTACTTCAGTCCCTGTGTATACCAAACTTCCGTCCGAGTCCTACCATTAATAAGACGGTCCCAAATAATTGTCTGATTCTGAAAGATGACTTCGGTTTGGTCTCTTGCTCGTAATCATATTTGTTTATTCAGATAAACCATCTGAAAACATAACAAAGAATTACTTTATTTACAAGCTGCCCCGTTGGCTGCACATTTCAAACGTTATTTACTATTCTTTCACACTCTCAACCATTGGACTTACCTGTTGTATTATTGTTACTGCATTTGCTACTCGTGGTGACATACACCTAACTAACGAGCAAAATATAGAAATGGGTCCGCCTCGCGACAAAACAAAGAAGGAGGAAAAGCCCCACGCGTCGTTGTGAGTTTCTCGCAAGGCCTCCTCTCCTGCCTGGGAAGCAATGACGAGTATCTGAGTTTTCTTCTATGTGGCCTTTATAAAATGGAAAACATTGTTTTGTAGGGTTGTTCTTATCTTAATTAAAACACAATTTCCAACATACATTCCTCGGGGTGAGAGCTTTGATTCGATATCTAATAGGCCAAGATTGGTTGGCCTATGAGCAGAGGAGTTCGGTAACACACAGACAGACAGAAAGACAGACGTAAGGAAAATTTATATAGGATCCATACAGACATGCAGCAGGCAATTAAAGATACATACGACGAAACATCAAGAATTAACTTTTTTTTTTCTATAGAATCTGGAAGACCATGCTGGAGCAAAGGCCTACCACGGTCTGTAAAAATCAGTTGAGTACTTTGTACAATTTTGCCAACAACCTTCAGATAAACAATAAACAAGTTAATTGAGAACAAGCATGCACAGGGACACAGCATCTGTTTTGTATTTCCCTTTTTAAAATACCAATATTCTTAGTTTCGATAGTTTTATATCGAAATAGAAAAAACAAATACAAAATTAAATTTCCCAAAATTTTCCTTTTAATTTATCCGTGGTTTACAATTGAAACTCTTAGAAATTTAAGCAATGCTTAGTTTGTTAGGTTGTTGTGAGGCATAGTAAATTCCAAAGTGATATTATCTTGACTTTTTCTGCAGTAAGAATTTGAAATCACACATATCAAGAAGCTTTATCATCCAGAAAAATGATCATTAGAAAAAAACAAACAAACGACAACAACAACAACAACAACAACAACAGACAAAACAAAGCTAACCAAAAACAAAAAAAACACAAAACAAGACAAAAACAACAACAACAACAAAAGCAAACAAACAAAGAAACAAACCATGAACATTGACAGTGGTATCCAGCCAAACAATATTGTCTATC
>JAOYNN010107170.1:0-11634 GCA_025770095.1 Goniobranchus kuniei | reverse complement strand
AGAGAGAGAGAGAGAGAGAGAGAGAGAGAGAGAGAGAGAGAGAGAGAGGTTGCCTGCTGTTTTACATAACAATATCGTAGTTATTAAGAAATACTGTACTGTAGGTTTACGGTATACTGTAGCAGTATAGAGTAGTAATGTTCGTGGCATAGCACGCTTAATACTGCATTGTAGGCCTACAATATAGTAGTAGTAATGCAGTGTCGTATAGTTCGCGGCACGTATAGTTCGTGGCACACATAAGTGAGCTGTTGAAGACATGGTATGGGAATGAGGTAGGGTGGCAGGTCTGCAGGTCTACAGTGCAATATGTAACATGTGTTCTATTTCTCTGCCTCCACCGACATCGATAGAACTAAATTGGATTCTAGATATCTATTAGGCCCATAGTAGATCTTCTAGACTAGAAATAGAGTTTAAGATCCAGCCCTGAGCATTTTCCATCCAAGATCAAAGTGACTGGAGCATCAAGTCCATAAAGCTGTGCATGAGTAGACAGGCCTTGAACTAGAAAAAAGGAACATGTATTGTGTGTGCGTGTGTGTGTATAGTGTGTCAGAGAGAGAGAGATGGGGAGCAGGGGCAAAAAAAATGGAGAATATGACTTCTGTAGAGAGTTTTATGGTCTGCCCAGTTATTGTTTTCAATTAAAATATTAGAGAAAATCGTCAGAAATAACGAAAATTGGGCCAAAAAAGCAAAATATGTGAAAATTGTGGCCGTGTTGTGATAGACAGTGAAAATTGCCAGCCGAGCCAATGCAATTTTCTGGAGGGCCAGATAAGCACACAATTGACTCATGGATCGTGTATATTAAAAACTTTGTTGAATATTGAAATTTTCTTATTACACAGCACACACATAAACACACACACTCTCTCTCTCTCTCTCTCTCTCTCTCTCTCTCTTTCTCTCTCTCTCTCAATTTGTGTAAAGTTATACTTGCACCTCTTAATATCCAGAGATCTAGACCTAATCTAGATTTTAAATCAAGATTTAGATCGTATTTAACTTTTGAAACGTAGTTTCGAAAAACTAATATCATATATCTTTGTTCTAAATCTAGTTGTAAGAGTACGCCTAGCAGTGCTTTAGAAGTCCACATCAAAGCCCCGCACCTTGGCCTAGATCTAATCCAGATCTATGCTAGCCTAGTAGGCCGGCCTCCATCTTTGGTTTTGTCTCGCCTCGCATTTGTGGCTGATCAGCCCTCTATGTCAAAGTAGGTCACGCGATGGCACGGCTTAATAGATATGATGGCTTAAGCTTGACCACAACAGCCACCATTTTTGTGTTAGTTTTGTTGTGGTTGCTTTTTTTTCATATACTTCAATAGCTACACTTAGCTTTACAGAATCAGTCAGAATATTAGAAGAAGAAGAAACCATTCTAGGTTAGTATTAATACAATATCAGATAATTATAAGGAGATATAAAGAAATTAACTGGTAGACAAAACACACATAGATCTAGACCAACTAGATCTAAAAAGAAAACCATTATTCCCTTATTAAACATATATATTTCTTTAAAATTACAAACCCCCAAATTCATACTAAAAAATAAAATGTAAATTTCACAGTATACCTGTTTGAAAGTGTTAAAGGCTAATAATGTGCTAAATGGGATGGGACTGTATGAATTCAATTGAATTTTAAAAAATCATAAGTGCTGAAGTTTCACTAGCATTGTGTCTCTTTTCTGTCTTCTGTGTTCTTGTTAAACCAAGTCATTTTTAAGATTCTGCAGTGCTTCTCCCTTTCTTGTATCTATTTCACGAGTGCAGTATAATCCACTTTACTTTAGTTAGAGCCTATAGAGTAGTGGTTCATCTTATTCTTGTGCCTATACCTTTGTCTTGTTCTCTGATATATGAAATTGTTGAAATTAAAATTCTGAGATCATGTCATTCGTCACGTGATTTCTTTTTGTTGTGGAGGCCTAGAATGACAGTTCCTTTTGATGGCTTCCACCAACCAGTCAATCCCTTCCTGAACTCCGTCTCTGGTTAAAACAAAAATAAGAAAACCTTGTTATTTGAGCACTAACTATATATTTGACCTACTGCAGTAAATGTAAACAATCATTATTTGGAAGTGTCAACGATAAGGATTTTCATAACATGTAGACCGAAAGATACATCTGAAATTCTGTTGATGGTTAGTAGATATATTGTACCTAAATGTTGACGTAAAGATATTGCAAGCAGTAATTAAAAGGTAAACAAAATTGTAACTCCTGATGTTAATTGTAAACTTTCCAAAATACTCTCTTTTTCCCACAAAGAAGTTTGGGGTTATCGGTTATCTCTTGGCTGCCCTGTCTTCATTAGTCTCTTAATTTTTATGGCCATTAAAGTACACAACCCATCAATTTGTGCTTGGTGTTATAGCTTGTGCAATCCTTATAACCTTTCCATTTTTCAATGCATATGTATCTCTTCTAAAAACTATCTTTTCTTAATTCTGATCTTTTATGCTATGATTAATTGTAAAATAATGAGGAATTATATGAGGAATTACTGTATTTACTCTGAGAACAGTTTCTTTGATGTATGAGCAAGTCAGTCCAGCTTATTTGTAGCATGCTGAATCTATGGGTTATAAATGGAATTGTTAAGTATGCCCTGAACCATAATGCACAATGTATTGCCAGTTTCCAAATCAAAAGTTTACTTCCAATTTGTGGCACAACAAACACATTACACTGAAGGCAAAGAAAATAATTTATATATGACATATCTATTAGATGCAAGAAAGCTGTTAAAGAAAAGAGGATGACATAAAGGTGTGATGTACTTATTTTGTATGTGTGCTTATGTAAAGTACAGCCCAACTGAAACAATACAATCCCTGCAAATCAAAAGAAAATAATGTCTGCAACAAAGAGAACAGAACCATTTTAGTAAAAAAATAGTTAACTGACTTACCCCTTAAGAGCTGACACACCTTGCACCCAGGCTTCTCTTTGGCCCATTGATTGTAGTGGATCATTAAATATTGTTTTGACTTCTGTTACTTTGAGACATCCCTTGAGAAGATAGAATGATGGTTCCTTATTGAATTCATAAAATATTCAGAGCCATTTTTAAAAGAAGTGTTCTTGAACGTTGAAATTTGAAAAAGAACAAACAAACCAGAAAACCCAAAACTTTTCATGCTCATTTCTATGGGTAAACTGAATGTTTTCACCTTATTTTTTTTAATTATGGGAATAATAACTTTAGAGCCATGGTAATCTCTCTAACTGCAATGTGTAAAACTGTGTTGCTGCAATTTAATTTTACCATTATGTCCACAAAAGATGATTTAATCTATAGACTTATTTGTCTGAGAATGTATGCAGATGTGAATGAAATGAAAATTTTGGAGTCCTCAGAGATATCTAGAACTATTTCTTCATTCACATCCATGCTAGCACTAGATTCTATCTAATTCTATCTATTCCCTTCCAGTTCTGGTGATCTGTTGAACATGGTCCACCAGCGTTAAGAATGCAGATAACTACTTTTTCTTCTTTTTCTATATACATACATATTGGACTAAGCCACACCATAATCTGCCTCATCAACTCTGACATCAAGTTGTTCTATTGTATGGTCCATAAACATGTAGTAAAACAAAGACCACCATCAGGAAATTACAATCATTCGTCAATTCTTGCCTTCGATGAATCCTGAAGATCCATTGGCCAGATACCATCAGCAACACTGGCAGCAAACCAACGAAGTGCCATTGAGGAAGAGATCAGGAGAAGATGGTGGAGGATATGGCACACTCTGAGGAAGTCACCATCCAACACCACCCACCAGGCCTTGAACTGGAACCTCCAGGGGAAGACAAAGAATGGAGACCTAAGAATGTCTGGAGAAGGAACCTTGAGGCTGACAGCAGACAGACCGGCTACACCTGGAGAGAGCTGGAAAGGATTGCCCAGGGACCAAGGACGATGGCGGACAGTTGTGGAGGGCCAATGCCCCTTTGGGGGTCACATGGCCTAAAGAAAGAATTGGACTGAGTATGTCTGTCGGAGGTAGATCAATAACAACTTTACCAATTGTAATCAACAAAGATCTTTCTGTCTTATCAAATCCGATGACACTGCAATCAAATGAAGATCTTGACTGCCTTGATTGGCACCAAGACAAAATGCACTGAGCACATTTCACAATTTCTTCAAAATCTTCATTGGCTACCAGTTTCAAAAAGGAAAGACCACAAAAGTCTGTTTCTGACAAATGCATGTATTAATGACACAGCACCTGTCTATTCAAAAGACTTGATACCATTATATAAACCATCATGATCGCTCCAATCTGATTCTTCCGAGCCTTTATTAAGAACGCCGCACCAAAGTTGTGGAATGCCCTAGCACTGTCTATCTGAAAATCCAACATCTCAAAATTTAAGAGAAAACTGAAACTCATTTATTCTCTCAGCAGCATATCACCAAAAGGTATTCAGCACTATGAGCACGGATTTCTGTGGACCAGTGCTATATAAATCTACTTTATTCATTGCCAAACTAGCATAGTGGAAGACAGAAAAAAGTTGCAGGCATTGTCAGCAAAGATCAGAAAATCAGCCCAGGCGACACAGTCGAAGTAAAGCTATTAGAAGAAGAAGAAACTACTTTGTTTCCTTTCTCTGTATCTGAGGGCAGTCGACTGGAGAGCATTTTAAAAAGTTGTTCAAGCTCCTATTTCATTTGACAAGAGTGTCATGTTGTTGTATAATCTTATAGTGTTTGGGAAAAAATGAGTGTAAATAGCTATCAATTCTGGATGTTGCTAGAGTATAAGCTTGCTTGCCTTACTGTGTACTTGTATAAGTATCTGTTTGGATTGTCATAATACTGGTCCAGTGGTATATTTGTAAGTCAATTTCTGCCTTTGTAAAGTGCTATAATTTACAATTGGATGATGTCCTGCTGATGTAAATCTGTACTGATTAATCATGATCTCATCGCTTTCCTGTGGACATTCTCTAGTTCTTTAAAAAAAATCATTTTAAAAAAAATAAATATCCTAGATACAGATTCCATATTCTAGAACAGGTTTTACAAGTGCTCTAAAGCAATTTTCCTGTATAGATTTAGGCATTTAATGTGAGATGAAATGTTAAAAACAAACAAACCAATATTATTTGCCTTTTTGCAGATTGCTTTGTTTTTCATTCCTTTGGAGTTTGCTGTCAACTATTACCCTAAGGAACTAAGCAGAGATAAGTTTCACAGAACAGTTTGTTGTATGGTGGGTTGTTTAATCAGATCCTGTTTGTTGGTAATTCTTAGAGCTTGGCATTTTTGCTATGGCATTTTCAAAGCTGGCTGACACATGTTGAATCTCGTTCATTCGGTGGGACCCCCAAGCTTCTGACAAATAATCTTGCAGTGACTTTATTTCAAGCTGCAACTTGTTTGGTTAAAAGTTTTGAATTTCATTCATTTTTCACAACAATTAAGACATTTGATAACTTTACGTCACACTGAAGACATTTTTACAGTCCCCACATGACAAATTTCAGACAAAAGGAAAAGCTGAATGACAGGGAAAAAAATGTGAATGTTCATTCTTCCACCTTAGACTTATGTTTACTTCTCATCATCACTCTCATTGTTTTTGTTTTATTTAAAATCATTTATACTAGCATCGGAACTATTATTATTTGTCATAGAGGAAATTTAATTACATTTAAGCATGTGTGAATAAAAAGCTAATGACATTCAATTCAGTGATATTCTTAATATCTAATAATAATAATATCTTGCAATAAATTGTGTGTTTGGATTTTACCTGAAGATCCTGTTTGTTAGCTAAAAGCATGAGCGGAACTCCAATAAGGTTATCATTTTGTACCATTTTCTCTGAAAGCAAAGATAGATGGCTATTTAAAACAGTCATTTTTCATTGATAAACGTACAAACTGACCAACAAATAAGTAAATTAAATAAATATCTCAAATTTATAGAAGGGTTGATAATAACCATAAATTGTACTTTCGTTCACAATTTAAAAAAACAACCCAACCCATATCCATAAGAAACGAATATTATG
The DNA here is from genome assembly GCA_025770095.1 of Goniobranchus kuniei. Taxonomy (NCBI): domain Eukaryota; kingdom Metazoa; phylum Mollusca; class Gastropoda; order Nudibranchia; family Chromodorididae; genus Goniobranchus; species Goniobranchus kuniei. Next base: position 5,580 of record JAOYNN010107170.1, on the reverse strand, counting down.
ATACTTTGCTATCATTAAATGGATACTGGTTCTACTGCCAAGAATATAAAAATTATGCTCTTTCTTAAGTCTTTTATCTTGTAGTTATCATTTGGCCGAATAATAAACCAACCCAACATTTAAAGACATCATTTCCCCCTTTCCACCATGAATGAAAGACACAAGACATGCACTCACCCCAGACAAACACAAAAGATCAACAAAAAGAAACCCCAAAACTTTTGGGTATTTTATACATATACTCTGAAGCCCATTTAAAAGATACTTCAAAATCTGAAGTTGCCCTTTATAGTGCAGGCCCACAAATAGAGTGCAGCAAGCATTTGTCAAACATGTTGGGACAACAGAAATAACTTTAGGTATCCATGATTCGACGAACACTTGAAAGTATGGGGGAATAAGGGGAACAACCCTAGTTGTAGGTTACCCTTTAGGGTATTTTAATACAAAGTGTTGTCTTTACTGACTTACAAAGTATGTGGTTTGTACAGGTACCCAGTTTAACGTAGATCTTTGGGAGAGACTGCATGATTTTGTTCACTATATCCAGGAGTAAAATGAGAACCAATTTTACTGGGGAGTGTGTCATACAAAAAAGCTACAATTGATTTAGAATCTACATCTAGATCTACAAACTAGAAACTAAAATCTAGAATAGAAAATACATATAAAGTTAAAGTTTACTCAATGAATCAGTGACACAGGGCAAAACATCTAACGTTTCGGACAAATGTCCTTCCTCAGACACAGAGACAAACAGGAACAATATGCAAATAAAATAAATAAATGGTGGATATTGGGGAGTACGTCAGTAACAAAAAAGAGATTGGTCTAGAATTTGCCCAAACCCACTACCTCTGTTTAATGCTATGGACAGTGAATTATTAATGCTATGGACATTGAAGATAAAGATCTATGGATCTCAATGATCTTAAAACAACATTACATTTCATTGTCTGTCTTTCTGTGTGGTTTTCGATTTGATGTCAGTTAATATAATAAAAATGTTACTCAATTACCAAAAGCTTCCATGGACTCATCAACTCTGTCCCTATCAGATGAGTCAACGATGTAGATGACAGCATGAGATTCCAAATAATACTGAAAAATAAAACACACAAAAAGTTATGTGATCTAGAATATGCTGTACAAGTATTAATTCTGAAAGACATGCTCTAAAATGTTTCTGCAATAGTCATGATTCCTTGACGTCTAATTTAAGTAAGCAAAAAATTACAGGATTTAGGATTGACAAAACCTCAAAGCTTCTCCTAAACATGGTATGTGTGAATACTAAGCACTGAGTATGCATGCACTGCATACAAAAAAAGTCCCTTCTAAATGTGGCAATTGCATCCACAGTGCAATCTAACATTCGTGCCAGTCAAATATTCACTTTAAATCTAGAAAGCTTATTATCATTCACCAACTTACTTTATCCCATAATGACTGTAATTCTTCCTGACCACCCAAGTCCCAAAAGTTAAGCCTTGAAGTTCCAACATCAATTTTCCCAACTGAAACACAATGTCAAACATTCAAAACGAAAATTGGAAAATTGTGTTCATTTCACATGACAATTTAAAGTTTTAAGCTCATTCAGCTTTTATATTCTTTTAATTTATAAAACTGACTCAAGAATGCCTATTTGTTACATTCAGCATACATAATTTGGGGGCTGTTTATAATTAATTGTTCATATCATTGTGGTGTGTATTTACGGACACATTTACTAATTTCTTTGTTTTCATAGTTTACTGATTTGATTAATTTTTATGCCCATCTTAAAAAGAAATAAACATGACAAAACAAAACCAAATATAATATGAAAACATAATGCAGCAATGACATCTCTGAAAACAGTATTTTTAAAAGTAATTTTCATCTTAAACATCAGTATTCAGTTTGACAATGAAACAACAGAAAAGCAACATGAGATAAGGGATGCTTCACTCACTATTTAATCCAACAGTTGATGTGATCTTGGCTAAATTCATGCCTTGGTAGTTTTTATTGAATTTTGTTTTTGTTTGTTCAAGAAAGGTCTGTGGAAAAGTAAAACATAAAAATTGTGAGAAAGTTGTAAGCATAAGCATTAATCTAAGATGAGTAAGGTATACAGTCACATGCAAAAGTAAGTTCAGGTTCATTATGATAGAATTTTCCAAAGATTTTCCAAAAAGTTGAAAAAACTTCAAGTGGTTGAAAAGCAAAAGAAGTTTGCTTTTTAATATGAACATGTATTTATTTTTCATAATGTGTTAGCGTAAATACTGATGAAAAATTGGAATTCCAAAGGTTTAATAGAGATTAATGAGGAACTCACAAATGCAGATTGAGAAGTTAGTACTTAGTGTAACTACCATGAGCACCAAACAGAGCTTCCAGTCTTTTCCACATTGATGAAATCAAATTTAACATTACCCATCTTGAATTGTGTCCCAAATGTCACACAAAGCTGCAACCAAAGCATCCAGGTCAGCATTGAACTGGTGTTTTTAGATTTTAAGATTTCAATTTTCATGATACTCCGTAGGTTTACAATTTGATTCATGTATGGACTTGCAGATGGCCTGATAAGAAGGTTGATGTTGTTTTCAACAAGGAAGTTGTATGGGGATGCGTTATCATGCATGTATTTAACCAAGCCTCTGTTCTCTTCAGTGAAAGGAGGTGGACAATTTTTTAAAATTTGTTTTATGCACTGTCCAATGGAAAATCTTCCATAAATTCGAATTAAAGGCGTTTCACGATTCCCAACGATACCGCTCCGCCCATGCCATCACGGTGCAATACCCTTGGTCTTCACTTTCTGGTCCTTGTCCTCCTGGTAGCATTCATTTCTATGCATGAAGCATCTAAACCTACTGTCGGATGCATCAGTAGCAAAGCTAGCTTCATCATTAAGTAGAGCTTCGGACCACTGATGTCGAGTCCAGTGATGGAAGCATTGATACCATTCCGACCTACATTGCTTTTGAACATCAGACAAGAACTGAGATATTGCCACTTTGTGTGACCTCAAACCAACTTCTTTCAAACGACGAACAACGGTATCACAGCTCAGACCAGATTCTTTTGCAGTTGTCGAGCCTGTCTTAAATGGATTCCTCTTGTGGTCATGAATTGATTGATGATCTTCATCCTTTTTGGTGACTTTTGTTTGACCTGCTGAATTGCAGCAAATCTCTTGCCGTTCCTAGATCTCGATATTTGTGCAATATTTAGTAGATAGCTCTTTCTGATAAACTAAACATCTCTGCGACACTTTTATCAGTTTGACCTGCTTCAGAATATCCAATTCAACAATAGCTGTCATCTACAGTTAACTTGGGCATGCTGAATGTAAAGCAGATGAAATTTTATAAAGTTTAGAAATAAAATATCTCTTCTCAATGGTCAAATAGGTCTAGGTCCATCGATCCACATGAGTCTAATTTGATTGTCAACAATACTGAGGTCAGATCAAATGAGATGTGGTGATGGAATTTTTTTTAAAGAGGGTTGCGCTGTTTGCAAGTTTCAATTCTGAAGACCAATTTTCAAAACAAGTTAATTAAATTAGCACTTAATGACGGAATCCCACCAATCGAGACATCATTTAAAAGAGAATTTTGTACTCTTTTCATTGATATAGTTGATTATAAAATTCATATCGATTTGGGATCTTGGTTCATAGTAGTAGAACCTGAACTTACTTTTGAGAGTGACTGTATAATATTAAGGCCACTATAGCAAAAGTAACTCAGAGCAAGAACTCCTATGTCAAGTCAGGACGTGCTGCATTTTGCAAACTGTAGCGCAATGTTATCATGCCAGTGAACTTTTGCTTAAGTACATGGGTGTGATAATCATATGCCAGCACCAATTTATATATATGTAGAGATTAAAAATGTTGAAAAATTCATCCACAAAATTAAAGTAAAAGGCATACCATACAACGAGTACCATCTATATATATGGTTATATATGTTGTTCTCAGACACAAAAAGCTTGATGACTTACTACTGTTGGCTATGATGCAGGCAGGTTAAAAAGTCAATACTCTTTTCTTACCTTTGCTTAACTCAGGAATTCCAAAAAGTGTAAAAAATACATCCAAAAAATTGATAAATTGAATTTATATCACTAAATGATTGATTGTGAGTTCACAGCGTATTATTTGACATAAGTAAAGCTGAAAGCTGGGGCTTTATATTGTGAGCTGAACAATTAAAAAAGACCATTTCATTGATGCATACCAATGCACCAACTAGTGCTGGGAACAGACTTGGTTTGCGAAGAACTGGTTAACCGGTTTGCCCTGATTTAATTAATTGGTTAACTGGTTCTTGGCCCGGGTTTTAGGTCGTGGCTTGACCAGCGCGATCCAAATCAGGATTTGGATTTGTCATCATGCTAACGGCTGGGGGAAAGATAGGGGCATTATAATATTATTATGTCAAGTTGCGGCATGCGAGACACACACAGTTACGCAGAGAGGAAGAGGAGGGGTGAGTTAGCCTTGCTGGTACCATTTTCTACACCTCAGATTGATCTGGGTAACTAGTTAAGGAAAGCAAGTCAAAATCTGGGCCGAAGCGGGTCAGGCCTATTAACTGGTTAACCAAGTCAGCAAAGACAACTGGACTCCAGCACAGCACTAGCACTAACCTTCCTACCTAATACAGCATCACAGGGAGTCAATGGTCACTGCAGTGCTGTTGATGACTTTCCTTCATTCATCTCTGTTCCTACTCTTCAACCAACTCATGTAAGTTCATCTCTGTGGTGTTTGATGGGTTAGAGATGTAGGTCACAGATAGTCTTCCCTAAATTTTCCCCTGGAACACTGTAGCCATTAGATCTGTTTTGGTGTGCCTTGGTATGTGTCCAACATATCGCAATTTTCTTTTATTAATCTCTTTTACAACATTTATTATTGTGCCAAGTTTCAGAAGTGTCCAAAACTCCCACTCTCTCAGCCTTTCAAATATAATTACCTGGCACTTTGACCTACATGTTACATGCAGTAGCAGGGTAAAGGCGATCTTGAAACATACAAGGGTCACGCCCTCTTTGTAAGATAGATTCAGTTGCATGGCACTCAATGTGAAGAATGGATTCAGGAGGGCCTATGCGTACCCACTTCATATTACTACTGTTTGTGGGAACTTATCATTCCACACCTTAAGTTCTTTGAGATATGGCCCTGCATGTGGTCAAAGCTTTCATTCAGTAAATTTGCACTGTTTTTATTCTCGACTCAAGCGACAATGTATTCTATTCTATGGTCAATCTAAAAGAAAGGTTACTGTCCTTTATGCCTTGTATAATATGTCCAACCCTGATCTGCACCAAACGCCTGTCAAACAATTGGTCGATGAACAAAGAAGCAATCAATATGCAGATTGAAGCATTATATCGGGACCATTTAAAATTCAATTTATTTCAAATTAGTGGAAATCAACAAGATGGTTTAAAGAAGTAAATGTAATATTTGAAAAAATTACGTTTACAGCTGATTCAAATTCAAATTCAAAGTTGTAAGATGCAAGAGACATCAAATGTCCATCAATGCAAATGTTTTGCCTCCTGAGA
>JAOYNN010107059.1:0-11635 GCA_025770095.1 Goniobranchus kuniei | reverse complement strand
TATATCTTCTTCTGAATCATTTTCCTTCTGCCTACTACTAGTTCTATGTGATTCCTGGTCATCTAGATCTAGATCTACATCTGTACCAAGATTCTGCTTTTGCTCGATGCCTTCCCTCATCAAGCGTTCTCTATCATCTACATCTAGATCCATATCACTATCAGAATCATGGCTGATCTCCTCTAGTGTCTATAACACAGTGAAACGTGGTAGATATCTTTGTCTATCAGTGGTATTAGGCGATATGGTGAAAGTTTCATGACATTCTGACTCGAAAATCGATGTGGTCACAAAAAAATTCATTCACGACAGAAACACACTCAATATTGTAACCAAAGACGCTGAGATGGTCAAGAGACTACACTGCTATAACTAGGAAACAGTTTTGTATTGATTACCTACCTTTGACCGTAAGAAAAATGCCTTTGAACAAGGCCCGGAACAGTTCCGGGCATATGGCAATCCAGTGATACTGAGTGGCCTGGAACTCTTCCGGGCGAAGCAGTGAAGTGCTTAATAATAGTAATTTTCATCTTGTCACTCTGGTGCTCTTTTCCATAAGGTTTAAAATTTTATTTTTCTTCATAGATCAATTGAACCATAACAAATTTTTCATGATATTGTTATTGCCCTTTAGGATGAATATTATTTAAGTATGTTTACTTACTTTGTGAGGCTTATAAGCATTGTTGATAGTAGGTAAAAGAGACTGAGCTGTTCCTGCACCGTGTAACTTGTTGAAAGAAGTAGGAAAACTGGATGTATGAAATGTGGGATTGAAAGTTGCTGGATGCATTGGGACTCTGGGTAAGAGGCCTGTGTGATGAGGATATTGATGTGACTCAGACACCCTCTTATGCTTGTGCTGTGGAGAAAAGATGAAAATTATTTTTTAAAATCATCATAAGAGATTTATGACAAGAGTCAATATATCTTTCACTGATTCCTCTACAGGATGTTTTTAAAACTTTTCTAGATTTCAAATGGAGACTGTACTAAAGTAAAAGCCAGCAAATGTAGGTGAGAAAATCTACTAAACACAAAATTATCTGATGGGAAATCTGAGCATATATTAAAAAAAAACAACAAGCAAAAATTTTCTTGAAAAGGTTGTATTGTTTCATAAAAGTTTGCACTTATGATCGAAAGTCAAACAGACTTGGATAGGAACGTCATCCCATTAGATCAAATCAGAGGAATGATATGGTAGAAAGCTGTTGCCTCTTTATAATAAACATACTTTTTGTCAGTGCAAATGCAGAATCAGCACACCAAGCAAATTCAAGAGATAATGTAATTTATCAAGGAATTTCATTTTCTGGTAACAATCTGCAATTTTTTGATACTCTGGATTTAATTTTTCCTTTGTCCGAATCAATTAATTTCATCCTCACTTTTTCTTCATTAACCTTTTTCTTTTTTTCTCTTTTCTATTTCAAATTCAATTTCAAAAGATATTTAATGAGAATATCTCTGTTATTTATGGAAAACTTCTAAAAATAATAAAAGAAACAGAAGTTTTAATCTTTTAGAGACAATTGTGGGGGATATGTTAGTCCGACAATCTAAATAAGAAAAATAATGAGACTGATTCATTAGCCACTTGATTTGTGCCTCCTGATTGGCTTCTTGGCGTGCCTCCCACCACCCAATCTGAGTGCTTTGTGTTTTACAGCTGAAAGGCTGGATCTTAGTAAATAGCACTGGATGATTTTGAGTGATAATTTTTTTTCATTTGGGGCACCAAATCTCCAAATGGTCTCCATCACTAAAGTGTTAATATGATAAATATACAATACCTTATAAAAGAAAAACCATAACATCATTTAAGTGACTTTTAAAATCAGTCTAAGGATGGCCTTTGCATATATTCTATGGCAATTAAGATACCAATAACTAAGACAATAATAGCATTGCTAGTACCCTCAAAAACATGAGAACAATAGGAAGTGTTGACATGGAATGCAAAAAGTAAATGAATGCATAAAGTGCAAATTTTGGTAAAAGAAAATAGTGAATTGAGTTCATGTTGAAAAACAATTAAACAACAATTCCAACAGTGATTTTAGTTGAGTCAAACAACGTTCAGAACCTTGGCTCGATGTGAACTTTAACATAAACTACAACATTAACAATTTGAATTGTTTGAATGAAATCTCACCTAATCACAGTACGATTGGCTTTGCAGATGTACTAATATTTTTTCTTCACTCAACCATTTACAGTTGAAAAAAAAAAGAAGAATAAATTAGGTTAGAAACAGTGCTCATCACAAGTCACCTTGGGAACCTTCTTCCTTGGCTGGAGAAAAAGTTTTTTGTTCTTTCATGACAAGACCTCAACAACAAGAGCAACAAAAGAAATTTTTTTTAAAAACCCTCTCAAATAAACAAAGCAAAAAGCTCCCAACTAGAAAACAGACACTGCATCTATTCAAAATCAAAGAACTGGACAGTGTTTACAGTACCTCAGCAGTTAAATTATCAAGTTACTGGAAATTAGAGTAACGCAGCAATTAAATTCAATGCTGAGAACAAAGGGGATCTACTTATAAATACTAAAAAATTGATAACCGGTGTGTTTCATTGCATTTTCAAAGAGGCAGCATGACTATGCTTTCAATTTGTGACTAGTTTATGTCGCAAGTGCCCAACTCTCACTGGGAGACGACAGCATAGGCCTACACTGCCATCTTTCCACGGATGTCAAAAGAGGCAAATAAGGTAGCATCATGTTCTTTGCTTTCATCTTTGATCTAGCACTCCTTCATTGCTTCTATCATTTATGCCCTATTTTCCTCCCTTTCTCCCCTGTAAGAGCCCTAAGATTATCCCACAGGGTGTTCTGGGCTTTAATCCAAGCAAAACACAAAGCACAGGCGGTTGAATATAAATACGGGGAAAAAACATCCCTCTGATATCTGGTTGTTGTATTGAGACACAAATTAATTGTAACTTTTTAATATTTGAATTACAAATAGGGTTTACAACACATATATATGTACAGCCACTTGTTTACAATTGTTATTACCAAAACGGGTGACACTGAAGACATATAGTGAGACCATAGGACTGAATATGATGGGGGGTTGAAGGGTTGAAGGACGTAAATGTATATCATATCAAGCCCACAGAGTTCTATCTGTCTAACTTTAATTTCCTAGGGAAACAAAAGGTAAGATTCAAAAGATACATCTGTATCATTAGTTTTAGTTTTCTTTAACATTCATGCATATTTCTCAGATTAGAGACTTGTGTTAACTCTCAGAACCCATGCAACTAATATTCTGGTCAGGATCCTACACACTGCATACCTAAATAACAGGGAAATCATGTAAGAATGGCACGGGTAAATTTCCTTTAAACCACACCAATCAAAACTGTCAACCATGGCTGTTTTCTGCAGAAACAATCAGTTTTTTTCCATGAAGAAATAAGTGGTGGTATAAACCCATCATGCCGGCATTTCAAAGATGCCAATGAGCAAAGAAATACAGATCAGAACAACTTTCAAGTTAAATAGAAAGGAAGAGGTGATTGTAAGTCAACTTAATGGATCGCCCACTGCTTTTTATTTCGAAAAAGCCAATGTGTCCTTCCTGTGGTGCCACATCAACAACAAACCATGTTGCTGAAGTTAATGCACATGGATAATAACATAGAACTAGCAAATTATATGCCTACAATGAAAGAAATTTGTCTGACATCCTTTGGGACATAGAACCCAATGACATTTTCATCAAATCTTATAATATATGTCAACTTTTATTCACTTTGAATCCTATGCTAATGGATAGACCCCAGTGTCTTCCAAAGGTTATGCATCACACGAGAAGGATTCAAACAGCTAACATCATACAAGGTCTGTTTCAAAAGTAACTTTCCCTGTCTTGTAAAATCTACAAAAATCTGATAAAGTGCCTAAAATTTCACACAAGTGAGAACCAACATGCATAAAATGTTGTGGTACCATCCTAAATGGATCTAAAGATTCAGAGGTTTGTTTACAATATATTTCACACTTTGGTCGGCAATATGGAGGTTGACATTTTGAGAGAATCATTCTCTATTCATCAAGATCTAGTAACTGCCTTAGGAGACCATTCTTCAACTATTCAGACTGTTAGGTCTTGACTAGGAGAGAGATTCAACAATGGTGAGTCAGAGTTGGAAATGAGTCATGGACTGGAAGGCCTGTGATGACATGTGGAAATGCAAATGGCGCTCTTGTTAAGGCAGCTGCACTTGACAATATTCAGTATTAAAAATTTTGAAATGGAAATGTTCGCTAAATGGATGCCCCATTTTGCTGAATCAAGAGGAAAAGGAACATAAAATGACATGCGCTCAAAATGTTCTGTGCCCATTTGTCAAAATGGATAGCAATTTTTTAACAGAATAATATCAAGGAAAGAAATCTGGGTCTACTCTTCGATTTCAGAGCTGAAAAGACAATTGGCTGTTTGGTTGGATGATGATGAGCTTCATGCAGCAAAAGTCTGCTGTAAACAAGGGACATTGAAGGTGATGCATATTATTTTCTTTGACAATAAGGGCATCGTCTTGTTGTGGCCTGCTCCAGTAAGCACTACTGTCAATTCCATTTATTATAAATTAGTTATTCTAGAGAAGCCTTGACCTTTCATACGTAAAAAGCAACCAGGCCTGATGATAACACAACCACTAGAGTAACCAAGCTTTTGGACTCATTGAGAAATTTTGAGTCAACCCCTATACTCTCCTGATTTGGCACCCAAAAACTTTTATCTTTTCCTTAAAATGAAAGAACACCTTCAGATACAGCATTTTGAGAAGCAGAAAGACATCACTTTGTTTACAATAGCTACTCTCAGGATCCTGGACATAGCAACGCACTTTGCCGCCTATGACAGCTGGTTGCTTAGGCTGCAAAAATGCTTGGATAAAGATGATGACTATGTTGAATATTGACTTACTTGACTTATGGCTGTGTCGCATACCAGTTCTCCGTCTGTGACGCTTTGGCTGCTCTCTTTACATATGTTGTGAGTTTTCGTCACTGTCTTCTGTCTTGGGCTATTGCAACGATCTTATGTAAATCTTGGCTTGAATGGAGTTGGAGTGGATGGCTAATAAGTGCGAGATCTCGATTTAGTACTGTTGGAAGTGTTGTTATGAATTTATTTCCACATTGGATGTAATAGGCTCACATTGCTTTGTTAGCTGGTATTTCATTGTCTCTTCTTAGAATATGCCCAAATAAATTCCATCTTGCTTGCAGTATTTGTATGGGGAGAGGCTGCTCTTGACATTTTTTATGAAGCGCTTGGTTGGTTATTTTAGTGGGATATTTTATGTTCAGGACCTTTATCAAATGTTTCCGGTGAAATGATTTGAGCTTTTCTTCGTTTGAGTATGTGACTCCCATGTGCTACAGTTGTAAAGCAATATAGATTTCACAAGAGATTTATATAGATGTATTTTGGTCCCTGATCTTAGTTTCTTTCTTTTTATCCATACATGGCTTAACTTGTGGAGAGCTGCAGTGGACAGCTGTTTTCTTCTCTCAACATCTTCATGATCACCTATAAGGGAACCTATTTTCTTTGCTTTTTTCCATTCCTCTTCATTTCTTGCTGGTGTCGTAAATTCCATTTCGTCTGCGTTGACATATAGCTGGTGTTTTTTGAGTGTGGCTTGGATGCTAGAGATGTCTGCATATTTATTGCCAATAAAATCCACATCGTCGGCGTAGGCTACTTCACTTGGGATTTCCTGTGTGTAAATATTTGTTGGTTTTGGTAAGATGCTTCGCACTTCTCTGAGTGCGTGTTCCATGTAGACAGTAAATAGAACAGGACTTAAACTGTCCCCTTGAGGTGTTTCTACGTTGCTTATAATTCGTCTTGAATTGGAGGCACTGTTGACTTTTGTGTCAATGTTTGTATTGCTCAGTAGAAAGCAAATAATTCTGAGCTTGTCTTCATTTACAATTGTTTTTAATACGTCAAGAATTTCTGATCTATTGATGGTATCAAACTTGCTGACATGTCAATGACCATTATTTTGATGTTGACATCCTCTTTCAGAGTTTTTGCTTTCATCCATTTATGTGTCCAAACAACATCTGCTGCACTCCTGTTTGGGCAAAACCCGCTTTGGTTCTTTGACAGATATGCTTCAACTTGCGACCTTATTTGATTAAGCATAAGGACTGATAGGGCTTTTCTTAAAGTTAAAAGGGTGATGGGTCATAAATTACTTGGAGGTCCTCTCTTTTTGCCCGGTTTTTGGATGGCTATAAGAACATCGGTTTTAATATCAATATTGTCATGGTTGGTAAAGACTGCATTAAAAATATCAGCTATGGTTTGGTCCAGAAGTGAAATGCCACACATTAACAATTCAGCGTTTATTTGATGTTCTAATCTCCTGGGGGATTTGTTATTGTTCAGATTGTTGAAGCTTTTTCTTACTTCTGATGTTATAGGTTTATTTAAGACATTTTGCTTCTCCTTGGAACGGTAGGATTCTTCAGCCGTTTTGTCTTAAAATTGTGTCTTAAACATGTGATGCAACTATTTCCAAAATGTTGTGAGGATTTGTGACTAGTTTGCCCTCTGAATCTTCGACTTTCAGGTTTACAAAATGCTTTTGGTTAAGTACTTTCGTTGCTTTGAACATTGCGTGGTCACATCTTGCATTGTCTGTGTTTTCTAATTCCCACTCGATATCTTCATTATTCAGTTTCATTTGTCTTTTTCTGATAGTGTGTAGTATCTTGTTACGTTCGCTTTTCAAATTTGCCTTTACTTTTTCATTCTTTACGTTTTGAATTGTTATCCTTAACTGTCTTCGTTGTTTCGACAGTGCCAGTATTTCTCAATCATTCTGTTCATCTTTTTGCGTGTTCATTATAAAGCCTAGGCTCTCTTCACCAGCTTGCTTTATGATGGTCTGAACACTTTTCAATTTTCTCACTAAATTCTCTGTCGTGTTTTCATTTGTATCATTCTGTCCATAAAGTGTTCTTTTTAGCGGTTGTTCATCTAGAGTTTGTTGATATTTTCTTTGACTTTCCTCTGAGTTGACGATACTTGCAATGTCTATGTTTGGTGACTTTTTGTTCTCTTCCCTTTTTCTCCAAATTCTGTGTTTCTCTAATCTGAAGCTTGTTTTGACGAGTTCATGGTCTCTCGTAACAAATGTGCCACCATATGACCTGGCATTTGTAAGAAGATGTTTGTGTCGTTTTTGACAGATGATATAGTCAATTTGATTGTAAATGTTTATGGTCTTTCCACTTATTTTATCTCTAATCTGCCCTGTCCATGTATTTTGGTGTCGGGCGGGGTGGTCAATAGCATTATTAGTGATGAATAAATTTTTATCCTCACACATATGAATTGAGCGTCGGTCCGTTTTCATTTCTTTCATCCTTTGAAAATCGTCCTAAGCCTTCCATGTATTTTCCTACTTTTGCATTTAGGTCTCCTGCAATCAGCAATATGGTTTTGTTTCCTAACTTATCTATAATATCATAAAGTTGTTTATAGAATGTTTCCTTCTCATTTGGGTATTATTCTGATCGTTGCAATGACGGGGTGTGCACGTTTATAATTGATATAAGGTTTGTCTTACCTTGACTGGATGGGGGCTTATTCGAATCAGATATTAGTTGTAAGACACTTATTCTGTCTGAAATTTTCCATGTGCAGTAAATATTTCCTATCCATTTTCTGTTGATTAACAAACCTCAATCCATAGTATCTACATTCCGTTGGGAAGAAGATAAGTCTAGCTCCATTTACATTACTGTCAACGCCATTTTGAATTTTTGTCTCTTGAATACACAGTATGTCAAGGTTGTATGTTTTTAGATCTTGGGTGAGCTGGTCCTGGCGAATTTTGCTTTGAATTGAACGCACGTTAAAACTTCCGACATTAAAACATCCATTCATCGCAATTAGATAGATCCTTGTTCACTAGAATAAGGAGAGCAGAAGACCATTCGCTGAACAGTTCAGCGTCAACAGATGTCAGCCTTGTTGTCCAGGTTATGTTACATAACAACTTTGAAAAAAAAAACACCCCCACAAACAAATTAAAAAAGCAACAACAAAACAGTTTTCCTTCCTTTGTCCTTGGAAAAAATGGATATCACTTCACGACCTAGTGACGTCTTATTGTGTTGAACTGTTTTCCAAAAAAAGAAAACAACAACAAAAACCAAAACCCAAAACAAAGACACCCTCCCCTTTCACAAAAAAACCCCACAAAGATAAACCTAAATGATGAGCTGCCTGTCAAGTGAGCACACAAAGAGGTGGTCTATGATTTGAGTTTCATATCATTTCCCTTCTTCTGCTTCAGTTTGAGAAAGGGACTGTTGTTATTAATTCAAATGCCAAATCAATTCATTTGACTTCTTATAAAAGCAAAAAATAAAACAAATCATCATGTCATGCAAGTAAAAAATCCCCCATAAAATAAAAATGTCATGGAGGCTCAGGAAATCATCCCCCCACCCACCCCACCAAAAAATGGAAATCCAAAGTGCTACACAAAATCAATTTAACACACAGTTAACAAAAACAGACAAAAAAACAATGTAAGGATTGCATGTGATCAAAGCATAAAATATTACATCAAATTATAAGTGTAAAAACTGTGTATGAAAATAAGTTATCATGAGGTATTGTAAGGGGGACATACTGTAACTAAGTTGAAGCAGTAGACAATCCAAGATATCTGATTTCAAATAAATACACTATTCAAAACCTCTGCCACGTAATAATCCATTCTTCTTGCATAAAGAAATTATAAATGCAAGACATTTTATCCAAGCATCCAATTATAAAGTGCTACCATTACACAATAAGTAATCTAATTACAGAAAATGTTATTAGAGAGTCTCTAACCATTAAATTCTGGCCAATTCAGAATCCAAAATTGATGTCCATAATCCAGGATCATATTTCATATGCCCTGAAATGAAGCACAAACATCCAGTCTATAAAAAAGCACATGTACATGCATACATACATGCATACAAACATACACACATACACACAAACACACATCATATCATGCAGGCATTAGGGAGAACCCCTTAACCTGATTAGAATAAAAGATGCCTTATAGTAATGTAGAATGAGAAACGCTTGAGTGTATTGTGCTTCAGTGTCAATGTCAAGAATTTTATTGATAATATGACGAAACCATACTGCAGTGTGAGCATACAATGGTTATGACTATGGGAATGACAATAGTATATAGGGAATAGCCTTATGTATTGCTACAAACATTGGACGAAATGTAGGGGTGTGAAATACTCATAAACGAAATCGCAGGCTTAAATGTAAAAGAATGAAAGAGAGATGAAGCAAAAATGCACCCCCTGCCCCCCCTTTCCCCAACTTCTCTCCACACCATAGCTTGTTAAGTAATCAATCATGTCAAGAAATTCACATATCCTTGCTGACACAAAATCTATCCATGCATTCGCACTAGCACCACAGACAATCGAACCCCAAACTGTTGATTTGCTGTTGTTAGTTGTTTGTTGTTTTTCTATTGTTTTGTTTTTTTGGAGTTTTTTTGGGGGGAGGGGGGAGGGGGGAGAGGAAAGAAATTCATTCCATATATACTGAATAAACATATCCCTATATTGAATTTAACATTGATCAGGCTTCTCAATTCATTTATAAAGATATTCATAACATTAGTGCATAAAGTTCAGTTAGAATTTTGGGGCCACCACAAACATTTTTTTAAATAAAAAAAACCAAAACAATCAAACAAACCAAAAGTGGAACAGAAGCAAAACCATAAAGAGTAGCACTAAAAAACGTTACCTTCATGCAATACAAGAAGTAGAATATGATAGAAACATATTAATATCATCAAGATCACTGTTCATAACAGAAAGCAGCACACTGCAAATTTTCTTTTCAGAAAGTCAGTATTGGTACCAATGCTCAAAGAAGTACCAATCTTCCCTTTAAAACCATGGCAGTAGTTTATCTCACATTTAAGTAATGCAAGCCGTTGAGAATAATGTTAATGAGAAATCATTGCCTTATCAGGAATAATTCTTTCTCCTTTTAGCTAGGAAGAGGGAGATTGATCATTCTTAGATTGCAAAATACTGCTGATGATTTGTGACACATTAATCGAGAGTGTGAATGAGTCATGAATGATTAGTATTTTGAGGGCAAACAACCACAATGACATATGTCCAAAAATCTGCTGGAGAAATGCTTGTCCATATTACGTTGTTCTGGTAGAATCACATTTGCTCCTTCATGTAAATGTCAGCCTAAAGGGTTAAATTTTACTTCATTGTTAGAGGAATGGGCTGACATGTATATGAAAGAGCTAAGTAGACCTATCTTCCTGAGGAAATGTATGGCATGAATATCTCTTAATCAATGTAAGAATATGGACATACCTCACTCTGGTTGCCTGCCCTTGAATATTATTGAACAGTAATCTGAATGGAAATTTCTGGAAAATCAAAGTGAGCGATGCATTCAAAAAAAAGCTTCTAGGTGCTGCAAATTTCACCATCTTTCCAATACCAGAAGTAAAAAAAATATTTTTTTAAACAGACTGGGACTTGTAGTTCAAAAAGACTTCCCAATCTCCCCTTCCCACCTCCCACATCACTATAGCCATTCTTGTTTCAGCACAGTGCCAAGTTCTCATTTATAAAGTTGCATATCAGTATTTGTAAAATGGGCAAAAAGAAGCAACAACATGACAAAGAAACCACCAGAACATCTGCAATCAACTGTGGATTTGAATATAATTTGAAATGCAACAGTAAAATTTGAGTAGAACATTCTTTTCACAACCATTGAAAGAAATTCAATCTCACATAAAAGATAACATCCCCACCTCGAAGAAAAAAAAGAAAGAAAAAAGAACCAAACCTGCATTACAGTGAACTGCCATTCATGTACAAGCAACCTTTCATCTATAATCAGGTGAACAAATTAATATTTGATAATTCCATTCCAGAAAATGAGCAAAATACAACAGTCATACCATCAATGCACAGATTTTTAAAAAATGAATTAGAAACTTCAGCCAAACTCTGCATTGATAATTAGATTTGTTGGCTCTACCATAATCCTTTTCCATTCACAGCTCTCTATTGCTAATTACATTGTTGACCATACCATAATCCTTATCCATTCACAGCTTTCTATTGCTAATTACATTGTTGACCATACCATAATCCTTATCCATTCACAGCTCTCCATTGCTAATTAGATTGTTGATCATACCATAATCCTTATCCACTCACAGCTCTCTATTGCTAATTACATTGTTGACCATACCATAATCCTTATCCATTCACAGCTCTCTATTGCTAATTACATTGTTGACCATACCATAATCCTTATCCATTCACAGCTCTCTATTGCTAATTACATTGTTGACCATACCATAATCCTTATCCATTCACAGCTCTCTATTGCTAATTACATTGTTGACCATACCATAATCCTTATCCATTCACAGCTCTCTATTGCTAATTACATTGTTGACCATACCATAATCCTTATCCATTCACAGCTCTCTATTGCTAATTACATTGTTGACCATACCATAATCCTTATCCATTCACAGCTCTCTATTGCTAATTA
>JAOYNN010106948.1:0-11636 GCA_025770095.1 Goniobranchus kuniei | reverse complement strand
AATAATAATAATAATAATAATAATAATAATAATAATAATAATGATGATGATGATGATGATGATGATGATGATGATGAAATATAACAACCAATCTTCATGGTAATTATAATTTCATCATCGTCATCATCATCATCATCACATCATTATACTTCACTCTTTCCAAATGATAAGTAACTAAAAACTAAAAATGTTACATAATGAGTTTAAATGGTAGGCCTACAAATTGTGTAGACTTTTAAAATATTTCTAATCTCTGACAAAATTCAAAGAAAACTTACTTCTGGCAGGTACATTTACCTTCAATATACATAAAGTAACAACCATGATGAAAACAATTTGAAGAAAAAGAAAAAAAAAGACTGGAGTAGAGAGAGGGGGAGAGAGATCTGACTGACTTCCATAATGTTTGAAAATGTAAAATACAATTTTCATAGTTCTTAATCTCTTTTCTAGTCAGAATTCAGGAAGCCATAACTTTGTCTACTAACAAGTTAGCACATTTTTAAACTTCTGAAAAAGATCTGTATAGTTTCCTCCTGTGTAGCATATCATAAAGTACTCATGCACTTTGAGCTATTCATTGATAATAATTGATCTCATTTATAACAGAATTTAAGTCAGTGCACTTCTGAAAGATGCATGAACTACTATCTTATCTTTCTCAATCTAACCCATTTTTTTTTATTTGAAAGCAGGATTTTTATTACCATACATCGTTGGTTTTTCTAAAACACTTGTAAAGTTTGCCAATTCAGAATTTTCAAGTTAAATTTAAGTTGTTGTTAATAGAACGTTTTCTTTTGCTTCTTTTTTCAATTTAGAACTAGAAAAAAAAAGGCAAATCAATGTTTACTTTCTTACACTTGTATATTATTTTATGATATTACAGTTAACATTCTATGTAGACTAAACCAGAAGCATGGCTTATATATAATATCTGCTGATAAGACAAAGTTTGAAAACATTTTAAAATTAACATTTTTCTCTCACAACTCTTTCCCAAGTCAGTTGTTAAAATACATAATTTAGAGAATAGATCTATTTCTAAAGGCAAGATATTCTTTTAAAGTGTACAGTTTTTCTCATTTTGAGTTGAGTGAGTGATTCAATGTTATATATAAAACTAAATCCCTAATATAATACAAAACTTTATCATATCTATTAACATTTATGATCAACATCTGCTTTTGTTGTTGTTTTTTTTTATCACAATTAACAGTAGCAGTAACAGAAATAACTCAAATTCAAACTTTATTTTATCTCAAAGAAGAAATTGGAGAATATAAAATCTTATACATACTTAATATATTCACATGTTCATTCCTACCATGCTTTTAGGATAGCAGAGAGAGTCTGTACAGTGTTTACAGTAACGCAGAAGAAAACTACGGCAACGTTCCAGTGAGTGGTGAAATTCTCTTCCACCTGACTTATGATTACAAGAGCAATGTCCTGGCAGTCCATATCAAGCAGTGCAAAGAAATCTCGCCGGTGGACACCAAACACAACAGATCTGATCCGTGAGTGACCACCATTGAGTCATTGAGTATTCAGTATATACATAACATTTTAATATCTATTTTATCAAGACTAGATCAGAAGATGGGACAAAAGTGCATATCTTAAAGACTAGCTAAAAAGGAATTGCCAAATTTGAACTTGAGAAGAGTAATACTAAATGTACTCGCTTCTCCTATTGGTTAACCAAGAAACTTAAATATATGAAATTATGTGAAATATGGCTGGAAACAGTGGAATTTATTTTCAGTCTTTTGTCACTTTTTCTATGTAGGTTAAGCTCCTAAGTTTCTTTGTCTTAGTCTTCATTGTCAGAAGATAAAATTTCTGTCTGAAGTCCAGCCAAATCATGCTCACATATTTAATAATGATGTACCGAGAGTAGAAAGATTTTTTTGTCATTTTTTTTTTCTTTTTGCATGATAGCATTAATCTTAGCTTCTTTATAGAGTAGTTGGTTTTGATTATTACATTTTATTCAAGTTATTTTTTATGAGTTACTCTGTGAGATAAAGTAGTGAAGTCATTGTTGATGGTCAAGTTGAAGTTAAAAAGCCACCTCAATTTTAATTTCTTCATACTTTATAGTTATGTGAAGACATACCTACTACCAGACAAAACGCGAGGAAGCAAAAGAAAAACAAAAATCAAAAGGCACACCCTCAACCCAGTATTTGACGAAGTCTTGAAGGTCAGTTCAGATTTTTTTTTCTTCTCTTTTTATTATTCAGTCTCCTCAAATTTTCCATATTGATTTTTCATACCAACTTTAAAGATGATCCAAAAAGCCACCTGAAATGTTTTGGGTTTAACATGCTTCACAAATCAAAATGTTCAATTCATTTCCTACCTTTTATTTGACATGTGAATATATATATATATATATATGTATATTTTACATTTATTATCGTTATGCAAGACATAACATGTGATATGTTTAGGTGTACTTCAAAGACTTTTCACTCCAATAAAGTATTGTATTATAAATTTGTTAATGTATCTTGCATTATAATAGGATTTAAAGCATGTTATCATGTAAATCTACTGTTATTTTAATGTTATTTTCCCTTTTTCTATGAAGAAAATACAAATGTAACGTATTACCACTTATGTTTTAATCCAGTTACCTTCTTTTTGGCAGAAAAAATATACGCAAAGGCCTATAATATATTTGCTCTGATTTTAACTGAAATATTTCTTACCAATCTACAGTACTCAGTGTCCACAGCAGAGCTGGATTCCAGGACTCTTTGGGTCTCAGTGTGGAACAATGACCGTTTTGGTCGTAATGACTTTCTGGGAGAGGTCACAATCCCTTTGGCGTACTACAAGTATGACAACAGTGCCCCCATGTGGTATCTTTTGCAAGAAAGGGTTGGTATTTCTTTTTCCAAATTCTCAATTGTTTATCTGTCTAAGCATGAGAGAGTGTTCAAAATTTGAAAAATGATTTAAAAACTTTTTTGCATCAGTCATAGATATTGAGAAAATTGCTCTAGGAAATGACTGAAGGTGGACATGCTATGTTATCATTCATTAAGGCCAAGATAGCACAGGGAGATTGGTGCGCTACACTTGACTTCTAATAGGCCTATCTCCTGTGAAAATGTGCCCACAATATGTGGATCCATCTCTAATACTTGTTCCACTCCTATTTTTTGTTTTGTGAGAAGTAAGGCAGAACTTAGCCAATGTTTAAGATTCATTGCTGTCAGTGGAAGAGGCTTGCATCCTAATATCAGAATAGTAACTCTACAAACTACAAAGATAGATTCTTTTACCCAGCATGTTTGATCTGAATTCTTTTTTCAGTCATTGATGGTTCAAAGCAAATGTTACGTTCAGATCTACTAGTGATTTGGATTATTCAGATTTTGACATAAGCGATGATCTAGATACAGAACATAAATTGCTACATCTTGATCTACAAAATTTGTAAATTTATTTTTAAATTGAAAAGGCTACAACTTTCAATAAAGTAGTAGAAAGAAAAAGGTTTTAGCATGAAGGCCAAAGTGTTTTGGAATTTTGATTTTTTGTTGGGTTTTTTTCTTTTCTTTTTTTTTTTTCTTTTTTGGCACTATGCATTTTCTGAGGTCTGTGTCTAAAAAACTATGTAAAGAGGATAATTTTCTAAGTTGTGGTGAACGTTTTAGAAAATACCTTAAACTAGTCAGTCTTCAGCATATGTAAATGTAAAGCCCTTTCAGGTTTCCAGTCTTCAGTGAGCTGAGCAAAACAGAAGGCAAAATTGATACAGAAAGACAGAGACTAACATACATACGAAAAGTCTATGTAACTGGTAGGATTGTCAAGAATGCTTTAGTATGAATGCCAAATAAATTTTAGAATACCGTGAATGCCAACATTTGCATCCCATCTAACACTTAATTGTTCTGTCAGTGTTTATGTAGCTGTCAAATCCAATTTGAGGGAATGCTTGGGTGTACAGGCAATGTTGTGAGTGTGAGTTCAATTTCATGAAAGACAAAATGGCACTACTATGATTCTATCTTTTGACCTTGTTGTGTCATTTTATGTACATATATCCTTATGGATGGTATTCAGATCAAATTCAACATTTCATTCAAATGTAAATTAGTACCTGACAATAAGCATTGAAAGGATTAGTCAGATTGCTGATATGATTTGCCTAACAGCAGGTAGCTCCGCTGGTTAGTTGAAAGGTATTCGACCAGAATGGCGCATCTGTGAGCCTTCACAAATTCATTCAAATTGATCTTTGTTTTCCAATACAACTGTCAAGTACATGTCCATCCCATCACCTGTTAGTTGAATGTGTAGTGAGCATACCAACTCTTCTTGTTCAAAACAAGTCATTTTTTTAACCATGAAAAGTAAAAAGAAAAAAAAAAAAAGAAAAAAAAGAAAAGAAGAACAACCCCCATAAAAAAAATTGCTGGCTTTTTTTGTAAGTATCCTATATGATTACTATAGTGAACAGTGCTAAAATACAATTTAGGCTCATTTTCAAAACTTTGTAATTCAACTCTTTTTTACAACCACTCTTTGAAGAAAAGATACTGAGACAAAGTGATTTTCTGTCCTTTTCAACTGACAGGCAGCCCCAGAGGACACATCTCTCATGACCTACAAAGGAGACTTGTACATTTCACTCAAGTATATCCCAGCCAACATGGTGGACCCCAAGAAAAAAGTGTCTGGTAGCAGGAAGAGCAAAAGTAAAAGCAAAATAGACACATCAGGTTTAGGAGAAGTACATGTCCTGGTCAAAGAGGCAAAGAATCTGACTGCTATGAGAGGATCAGCTGGTTCAAATCCCTTTTGCAAAGGGTATGGAAATGTTTGATATTTTTTTTCTTAAAATGGGTGTTCTGGTTTTGTCCCAATGTTACTTAATCCTACTTTTTCCAAAAGATGAGCCAGCCTGGGAATAATCACCAGGATTTGGATACAAATTGAGTCTGCAATTGTTGAAGATAACGTGGAATTGGTTGTGAAGTTGTTGTGAGCTTGTTTTACTTATGATTGCCTGACATGTCAATGAGCGCCTAGTGCTTGTTTCTGTGATTGATAGTTGAATGCTGTTAAAATGTCTTTTGTCCAGAGGCAGCTGTCTGAGTACATGTCATTGTCTTATTTAAGGTAATGCTTTGCCGGGTGATAGGCTTTTTCCCATTTCGTCTTCGCGTCGCTTATTCTTGCCACAATACTAGTGTGATGTGGTTTCCTTAGGTCGTGAGTTTGTCTGATGGATTGTGTATAAGCTTTTCCCTTTGTACGTGTGGATGTATGTAAACCAAGTGTTTAACCGTGTAACTGATTGTCTTACGTTGGATATCTGAGTTTGGGATTAGTATAGTGTTATCTAAAGTGAGGTTTGGTTGGTGGGTTGTTAATTTGTTTAACTGGGATTGTTAGTTATATTTCTCTTCTGTCCTCGGCCTTGGAACTTTAATTTAATTCTTATTTGGTGTTCATTGATTTTCTTAGGATTGTTACTTATTAGTATTAAAAGGGTTACGTCCCTTCTGCCAGTCACAAGCCCAATAACTTATATTAATAGAATTTATATATATATTAAATAAATCTCTAGAGCTATCTGTATGTAACTTAAACTTTTGACTCCTTCTCTTATAATCTTACGTGTAGTATTTTTGTTTGTTCTTGTGTTCTGTGTTTTCTTTAGAACTTAGTCCCTCAGACACGTTTAATTAGAACACAAGAGTATGTTTGAGACGCATTCCATGTCTTGCCTCTATATAGCAGGACTGACTTAACGTTAGTGTGAAACAGCCTAAGTTTAGTCTGAAGTGTGTTGTGTTTTGTTCTCCAAACTCTGCTCAAAGCTGTGGAAGCAGCCTGTGCTTTTCCAAAGTGTGTTTTAACTTAAGTTAAAGTGATATGTTTAGAGTACTATTCATTTTCAAGTTTGGAAACCCCCAATGACAACAAAACGATTCTAAAACACTTTTACCTCTCCGCCCCCCCACCCCCTTCCACCCTTCCCCCACATTTCCCCCTCTTTCCCACCTCATAATTGTGTACCCTAGTCCAAAATCACTAAAAACTTCCAGCTTGCTTACTGTATCACAGCTTCGCTTCAAGCATTTTTTTTTCTTTTTTACACAAGTTCGTACCTCCAGTAAACTATTTCTGGTCCCATTTTGGTTACTTCTAAGCTATACTATTTCGAGCTCTGGAGTGGTTTGTGTTATTGTTTCTGTTGTCGATTGTTGTTGTTGTTGTTGTTGTTGTTGTTGATTTTTTTCTGTTTTCTTGTTTTGTTTTGTCTGTTTTATCCTTCGTTTTTGTTTTTGATTTCCGCTTTTAGTTGTTGGCTTTTTGCTTTTGTTGTTTGTTGTTTTCCCTTTTTATTGTTTGTTACTTTATTCAGACTGATACTGCCAGTGCCTCTGTAGTGTATGTGTTTGTGTGTATGTGTGTATGTATGTGCGCTGGGGTGGGGCTGGAGTGGGGCCCATGAACCATAAGTGAATTGAAAGACCTCTCTTTTCCGTAAATGGAGGCGGATATTCGAGTGAACTTATGTGGGCCTTTCGACTGATGTTTGTTAGTGTAATGATAACAAACTAATGAAGATATTTAGTGCATAAGAAGCAAAAGAGCCTGTCTATTTAGAAGTAATGAATGTGTCCTCTGTCACAAGGCAAGATTCTGACCCTTTCTTTTAATGGTTATTTAATTAAGACGGTCGATTTTATCTTGGGCAAAGTCAAGCAGCTCAAGCAGTTACTTATAAAAAAAAATAATAAAAACGCAAGAAAACTCCCATGCTAAGTTTCATGTTCTGCTGATCATCATTTTGCTCCAATTAGTATTATCATTGCAGAAAGGCCTGTTCATAAAAAACATTTATCACATCATATCATATTTAAGGGTGAGAGAGGTCATAGACCTAAACATACCCTGAATAAACAAAACACTTTTAGATTCAGCAATTTTACATAACCATCATAAATACAGCAATCATAATTGCTCATCATAGTCATAGATTTCAGTTTGGAGCTCCCCATGAATGGCATTTTAAAATGAGTTTAAACTGTCAGAGCATTTATTTAGGTTGAAAAGAGAGACGGTTCCATGTCTTAACCATTCTCAAAATAAAAGAGTTTCGTCCAAATAAGGTTAATCTACAGGTTACAATTATCTTATACTTGTCCTGTCTTGTAGATTCACATGAGAAAACAGGGAAGAATCATCTCGATTATGCTTATCAATACCATGAATAATTTTGTAAAGGTGTATAAGGTCACTTCTTTTTTGTCTGTTTCTAAGAGTTGGTAATTAAAGGTAGTGTATGTCTTCATATGCTACTTTTGAATTTCTGATAATCTACAGATAGTAAGTAATTTTTTTGCTCTGTTAGAGGACTCATAAATGTGCACGTCAAAAGTAAGAAGGTTATCATCAAAGATAACACCACTGGGATGTTAGTTTTCATTGATGTCTCTTCATTTATGTAAACTCTGGTACATTCTTTAGAAAACTATCGGTTGGTCGACCTTTCTTAAGGTTTGGTGGTCGGTGTTACGGCTATATCGGAGCACCGGACCCCTTTTCACCTGCACCAAAACTGGGCATATTGCCATAACAGGACGTCAGGTTTACATCTCTTTTCATACAGAAAGATGACGATTTGAACATGACCAGACCAATAGATCCTTTGCACACACAAAAATACTCTTGATTTGCAAACAATTATAATTTTTGCGGCTATTGTTTTTTTACTTGATGGGCTTTTTCTTTATTTGTTTTGTGTTGTTGCTTTGTGTTTTTGTCTTTACTTGGGTAGTTAATTTTCTTTGTTGTTATTGATGTTGTTTGGTTGTTTTTGATTTTGAGGTGGGATTTTTGTACGTGTGTGTGTGTTTTAAATTTTTTGTTTTACCGAAACGACCATGACACGTTGAAGAGATTTTGATATTCTTTGGTGCTGAATGATGTTGTAGCCCTCTGATTATTATTGTATGGCTATTGTGTTCTAATTATTGTTGTCGTTGTTGTTGTTGTTGTTGTTGTTATTGTTGTTGTTGTTATTGTTGTTGTTGTGTCTTATCTAAGTTTGCTTTCTGACTGTTGATGAATTTCTAAAATGCTTGTTTTGAACGTGTTTGTATGATTTGTGTTGTTGTTTATTAGAGTTTCTTTCCAGGTCTTTATCACTCATTTGTTCGGTTCTTTTAGTTTATTTGTTTCTTTTATTTTAATTTAGAGGTTTCTATCTCAGCTATTGGTTGACTGGGTGTATAGTTGTGAAATGCTGACATCTTCCATATGCCTCTTGTTGGAGTGTATAAATTTGAACATTTATGTTTCATTTTATGTGAAATTTTCCAACTCATGACAATCTGTACTTTTAGTTATGATTCATGTAATAGTTTGAAACAGAAGGTGAATCATAAAAATACTTTCAATTTACATAGATTATGGAAATAACGAAATGAGACATTGTTGTTGTTTTTTGTTTTTTGTTTGTTTGTTTCAAAGTATTGTGTAGAAAATAATAATCTGTTGTCGGGGGAGAGGTTGGAGGTAGGTTTTTAGGGTATATATATAATATTTCTCATGGATTTATGTTGAGCCTTTTTTTCCCTTAAGAATTCTGTTTAATTTCTTTCCAACATTAATCTTTAATACATAAATAAATAAATAGATAAATCAATATTTAATCAATGTTTAAGAGATATTAAATGCTAATTATATACGGAGCCCCATTTTCAAACGTCAAATCTGTCATTGTTGAGAATGTGCAGAGACATGCGACAAGAATGCTACCCTCTTTAAACTACATTTCATTATTATGATGATCGATTAAGACATCTTAATCTCCCCTCTTCGAAATGAAGACGGATCAGTAGAGACCTCATTCAACTATTTAAAATAGTTCATGTAATGTGGTGTAATGTTTCGCCACGTATTGCACACAACGGGCCAACCTGTCTGGGGTCAAAAATCATTTCGCCACGAATGTTAGTAAAGCATGCACATTTTTCAGTAAAGAAGAACTAGACATGTATGATCCCGTGAAGGCTGGCAATGCTCGGTTTATGTTTCCTTGTAGCGAAAGCTAGGCAAGGCAAACTGAAAGCGTGTCACTTGCACATTTGTTTGTATTAGGATACCGAATGGCTTACTCAAAATAGACCAAAATAGAAGAGCCCATCTACAAAAATAAACAACACAGTAAACACTGCCAAGATCTCAAGCCTATGCAATCACGAATAAAGTGTCCAAATGAAAGTAGAGGGTGGTGTGTTGTGCTTTGATGAGTTCCGCTATGAATCGAAATCTTTGAGAAAACATAGTGCACGGCGAACGGAAAATGTGCCTCATCTTTCACAAAGCTTTCCACTTACATGTATTTGAGCCTGGAAAGCAATCGAACACAGAATTTAAGTTCGGAACTACAAGAGAAATCATACCTGAATCCGAATCGCGGCGAAACATTGATTCTGAATTTCGACAGGTAGGCCATATGACGTCATCGCAGCGAAATGTCGATCCCCCCGGCTTCGACCTAGGGCACTTTTAAAGACATTCACCAGTAAGGTGTTACCTGAAAGGTTCAGGTGGATGCCGTCAGTGAAGTGAGACCTGTCAAATTATTGTCGATGTTGGATGAAGCTGAACCTCATGTCTCGGCAAGAATCTTCAATGAGGTGATTAAACGCTCGTCGTTCCTTGATGAAGTGGCGGTTCGCATTGACAAAACGGGGGAGAATAGCTGATATGAATATTTCACAATTGGAAAACTATTTTTTTTGATAATGAAAAGAGCTCCTCCATCTCCTTGTAGCACGCTGAGGCGTCTTTATGGCAAAGATCATTTGAGCCAACCTGGTAAATGAGTTCTTTTGGTCAGAGGGTGCAATCTGCAAGAAAAGCCTTGGCTCCAACAATGGTCTCCGTTTCCAAGGGGTTTTGACGAAGTATTTCTTACCAAAACTCTGTGGCTTAAAGTTTTTAACAGTAATAGAGCCTATGATCAGTATGTCTTTATTTGAGCTCTCATGGATCTTAGGGGGAGGAGTTCGAAGTTCCCCCAAGCGTATTGGAGCAGAGGAAGGGTCATCGTTAATAATCACCCGCAAGTCAAGCTACTAGACATCACAGGCTTGAACTGACTATTTTGTTTGTTTTTGTTTACTTTTTGTTTTGTTTTGTGTTTTTTTATGTTTTTGTTTTGTTTTTTCATGCGTTTCGACAGTTATACTCACTTTTACTGAGTCAGTCGGATTATTTTAAGAAGAATGGCAGGGAGTGAGGGCAGGCCAGTCTCATTGCTATCAAGATGTAATGGGGTTGGATCCAGATCGTTATGAACAACTGGTGTGGGAGGATGGAAGTTAACTGGGTTAAGCAGGACTCGTGCTTTTATAGTAGCGTTGCAACTTCAGGGTGGAGTCTGGCTACTTCATCTGGGAGCGTCTGGATTAATTTGGCGTTTGACCGAAGAATAGAAATCACCTCTGAGTCGGGTAAAGAGGTGAGGGGAGGGCTTTTCTGGGTAGTCTTCACATTGCATAAAACCGGCGAAGGTGGCGTGGAGGAAGGCGCTGGTGCAAAGTAAGGCAATGGGCTTGCTGGTGACGATGGTGTGTTAGGCAAGGTAGGCCCAGGTGCTTCACATTCATCAGGTGTGTTGTCTGGCAGGTAGTCAGCAGAAGAAGGGGAAAGACAGGTTGACACTTCGGTGGAGGAGGATGGGTTACACACAGTGTAGGGACTGGTTGGGTAACTCCGTGTTGTTCGAGATTAATGGCGTCCTCTGGAAGGGAGACAGGCAGGCCAGAAGGCAATAAGCCATTTGTCAGGGTTGGATCTACTGAATCGGATTTAAAATTCTCCAGGTCGATTTGGGTAAAAAAATTTTGAAGCTTGGAAAATTTTTTTGCAAGCCAGTCCTGGCATTTGTTGCTTTGAAGTAGAATTGTGCATGTGCTGTAGTACACAGATATAGGTAAGAGCTTTTCACTATTGTATAAAAGGCTGATTCTGGAAAAAAACAACAACCATCTTTTAAAAGGGGATGGTCTATGTATACAACACTAGGGTCGTGCACGTTTAAATTGGGGTCGGTGGTTATGGGACAGTAACCGTCTATACTTTAACTTTGTCCTCCCAGGAAACGTTTAGGCCAGCAATATTGTATCTGTTGTCCCAATACCTTTAGATGAAGATATGTCTCCAAACAAAGAGACCGGCTCGGTCAGTTTTAACAGTTGCTTGTTTTGAATCTAATTTCTGATCAATTAGATGGAAATTAAGACCCGACTGAGAACGTGATAGTGTTAACATAGTGGCATGAGGAAGAATTGACTAGAAAATGGGCAGATTGAAATGCATTGAAATGGAGCGGTTGAAGTAAATTAGGTCATGGGCTTTTACTTACACTGTGTCGCCATATTGAGTTGATCACGGTAGATTAGGCGATGATGTCCGATACAAACTATAAGCTTAAAGGGCCATTAACGACTGAGAACATAGTCACAAAATACAAAAAACAGAAACACCAATCAAGAAATACGATTTCCAACAATTATCATTCTGAAAAATATCAAATTAACACTCAGAAATAAGGTTCACACAGGAATGGGTAGGAACAACCCGTT
>JAOYNN010106837.1:0-11637 GCA_025770095.1 Goniobranchus kuniei | reverse complement strand
AGACAGACAGACAGACAGACAGACAGACAGACAGACAGACAGACAGACAGACAGACAGACAGACAGACAGACAGAGAAGATTGCTTAAGCAGAGAAAGGGAAGAGAGGGAGAGAGAAGATCGCTTAAAAGAAAGAGAATTTGAATTAGAGAGGATTCGGCTTGAAAAGGAAGAAAGAAAAAGGGAAGCAGAGCAATAACGTGAAGAAATGAAAGCAGAGCGAAAACGTGAAGAAAGGGAAGCGGATCGTCACCATGAGTTAGAAATTGAATGACTAAGAATGCAGACCAAAAGCCAGGGGGCGGATGAGAGCCAGAGAAATGGAGTTCCTGCCCTGTCAAAAATGCCAAAGCTTTCTAATTTCATAGATGGGAAGGATGATCTACATAGCTGGTAAATGCGCTTTGAAAGATTTGATGAATCAATGAATTGGCACCAGGACGATTGGAGTATATTTTTGTCAGCCCTCTTAATTGGACATGGATTGGGTTGTTACTGCAGATTGTCAGTAGAGGAGGCAAGAGACTATGATTGTGTAAAGATGGCTTTGCAAAAGCGATGTAATCTGACAGCAGATGGATACAGATCATTGTTTAAAACATGTAACGCTGAAGCGGAGAGAGGGCAGGAATGTTTCTCACCCGCATCAAGACCTACTTAGAAAGATGGGTGAAACTTTAAAAAACTGAAGAGACATTATGAAGGACTAAGAGATAACTGTTTGTTCTGGAGCAATTTCTAGATGCATGCCCTTCAGATCTAGCCATTACTATTAGAGACAAGAAATGTCGTACCCTAGACGAAGCGTGAGAGACGGCAGAAACATTTATGGAAGCCAGAAGAAGACATTTTACCACGAAAAACAAAACCAGTCATGCACAAGTAATATCAAAAAGGGGAGATTTGTCAGGCCAGAAACGGAATCCCAACCGCTTTGAATGTAACAAGCCTGGTCTCAAAGCAGCCGAATGTAAAGAAAGAAATGTGAGCGATTTAAAATGTCTCAAGTGTCAGGGATTTGGTCATACTTCTAAAAGTTGTACATTCTCAACGTGTAACTCTACTCAAACATAGAAGAAAGCGGGTTCTTCCCGTGTTATCGATGCCAACCGCGGAAATGTCGATGTCATCAAAGGAAGATGTATCGACGGCTGATACCGAGATCGTTGTGAAAGCCGTCAAGACGGCGAGCTGCAGTTGAGTATGCCGGTTACTAGTTGTAGCGTGGGTTGCGACGAGAGATCGGTTGAGGATCTCATTCTACCTGTGATGAACGGATGTTCTACGTGATACTGGCTGTGAAGGTGTTGTGGTTCAGCGGAAATGGGTGAGCGACGGACAGCTTACGGGCAATAAGAGATTTATTGCAAAGATTTGATAATACTGAGGTGTTGGTTGAAGAAGAAATGATTGATGTACGGACACCTGACTTTAGTGGAATAGTAGCGGTGTTATGCATCCATGAGGCCATATGCAATCTGGTGATTGGGAATGTGGATAGGGCGAGGAATCCTGACTACCCTGATACGTCAGTGATGGTGGGAGCTGTAGTGACACGTGCTCTGGCGAAGAGACGAGGGAATAGTACATCTCTAAAGGTGCCTGGACCCCGTTGCCTAAGGCGAGCGCTCGCAAACCTTTTTTCCGTTTTCGGGGCCCTGCCGAGATTCCCATCGAACGATTGACGGAAGCGAATCACGTGATAAGTACGTTTCATTGTGTCACAGAGGGTCGCCATGAACTGCACATGTCACCGGCAAAGTTGTGAGAACTATTCTCATTTAAAGGTAAATATAGAAAGAACAGATAATTATGTGAGAACAGTTCCTCCTCTATAATTATATATACCATGTAGACCATATATATACCTCTACTATTCGCTTTTTCCATCAATCGATCGAGGGGAACCTCGGCAGGGCCCCGAAAACGGAAAACGGTTTGCAAGCGCTCGCCTTAAGCAACGGGGCATTGGTGTGAAGTGGCACGTGATTGAAGACAAGAAAGAGTTGATTCGACTTCAGCATGAAGATGAAAGAATCAGAAGATTTGAGAACCTGACAATCCCAAGGGAAAAAGGAAATGCGTCAGTATATTTTCAGAAAACCGGTGGAGTCATTCATCGTGTCTATGAGGACATGAAGTTGAAAACGACGAAAAGACAAGTACTCCTATCGGAGACATTAAGTGATTGTGTGATGCTGCGGCTCATGATTCCATTCTTGGCGGTCATCTTGGAATAAAAAAAAAAAAGACCAAGTAATGAATAGCTTCTACTGGCCTCGAATCGACGGCGACGTTTCACGATACTGCCGTTCATATGACATTTGGCAAAGGACCGTGCACAAAGGAGCCACACCACGGGCAAAGTTACAGAATGTACCGGTAGTGGATACATCATTTACGAGAGTGACAATTGACATCGTTGGAGCTCTGTAGTGAAGATGGCCACCGATACATCTTAACATTGGTGGATTACGGTACTCGATATCCAGAGGCGGTGCCTTTAAAAAGGATCGACACAGAATCTGTCGCTGAAGCCCTTACATATACAGCACATTGGGCATACCTGAGGAGGTGTTGACTGACAAAGGCACTCAGTTCATGTCAGAATGCATGAGGGAAGTTTGCAGACTTCTGGGAACAAAGCATTCCACAATACGTCCATATCATCCCATGGTTAACGGACTTGTGGAGAAGTTCAACGGGACACTAAATAAGATGTTGCGAAGATTGTGTTCTGAGAACCCAAGGCAGTGGCAGCGATTCATAAATCCACTTTTATTTGCATATCATGATGTGCCTCAAGAGTCTACAAAATTCGCCCGTTTTGATGTACTGTATGGCCATAGCGTAAGGGGACCAATGCATATCCTAAAGGAACTGTGGACCAACGAAGAGAATGGGCCAGAAGTGAGATCAAGTTACCATTACGTGATGGAATTGCATGATCGTTTGAATGAAACCTGGAAAAAAAGCGCGCAAAGAATTAAGGAAGGCGCAAGGCAAACAAAAGGTCTGCTATGACAAAAGAGCGAAAGAAAGAAAGTTCAAACCAGGAGACAAAGTGCTGGTTCTCTTGCCGACGAATACCAACAGGTTGCTAGTTCAATGGAGAGGACCGGGAGAGATTATTTCTGTGGTTGGACTGAGAGATTATAAGGTGAAATTTGAAGGAAAGGAGCAGACCTATAACGTGAACTTTTTGAAAAGATACTTTTCCCGAGCTGATGGAAGAGATTACATGAACACCCAGATGATCTGAATAGCCCCAATTGCGTTGCAA
This sequence comes from Goniobranchus kuniei, assembly GCA_025770095.1. Taxonomy (NCBI): domain Eukaryota; kingdom Metazoa; phylum Mollusca; class Gastropoda; order Nudibranchia; family Chromodorididae; genus Goniobranchus; species Goniobranchus kuniei. The sequence goes on along the minus strand of JAOYNN010106837.1, from coordinate 8,355 downwards.
TATCCATAATGGGCCCAGGTAAATGTAAAGGCACATTAGAGAATTCTAATCATAAGGATAGGGATCAAAACGTTCGATCCGATTATAATATCAGTTCTATAGTCTTTGACAGTTCGATGAGCCTGTCCAGACCTGATGAGGCCTTGATGATGTGCAGTGACGATCGACCTAGGCTGGAGTGAGGCCCAGTGTGTGATAGGGATCAGCTCAAAACCCCGACGCAGAGTGTTGCCGAAGTGTGTGAAGTGGTGGGAACCGATCCAGACCCCGGATGCAGAGTGCTGTCCAAGTGTGTGTGAGTGATGGGGACCAACCCAGGCGACCCCCAACGCAGATTGGCACCCATTGTGTGGTTCAACGACAAGCCTGATGGTGGTCGCTGATTGTGATATCAGCTACGGTGAACCAGCAGCTGCACTGACGACCGTTGAGGATGCCTTTGACGACGCCGATGGCAACGGAGCGTATGTCAACTGTGTGGTAACAGAAGGTAGTTTCTTATAATTCTGTCCAACTACGATCACCCCGCCATGCACCCAGATGAGGCCAGGGATGGCGGTCATCGAAGATGCCGGCATCGACTACGGCCCATCTTCGACAGATGACCTGGCGGAATTGTACCCGTGGAGTCAAAAGGAGACGACAAACGAAGTACAATATGGCACACAACTGACATCTGAGCAACGTATGGAGCTCGAAGGTGTCGTCAATGCCAGCTGGCAGAGCATCGAGTTAACTTGACATCTCATTTTCCGATACGCCAACGACCTTATCAAGTGCAATACGCAATGCTTCGCCCGTAGTTGTTGTGAAGACAAAGGACGGTTCGAATAGAATATGTGTCGACTACAGAAGGCTTAACAAAGCTACAGTATTCGATCCTCATCCGGTAACTGCACCCGGTGACATTTTTGTAGAAACTGAGAGCGGATTAATATTCATCCAGTATTGTCTTCAATAAAGGATACAGGCAAATCCCTTTGAGAGAAGAAGACATCTACAAGACAGCTTTCGTGACGATGGGAGAACATGAATTCATTCCCATGCCATTAGGTATGATGAACTCTGCTTCAACTCTTAATCATGTTGTGACAGCGTTAATCAGTGACATGGACAATGTTTCTTCTTATGTGGACGATTTGCTGATTCACATGTAGGAACTTTGGGCGACTTTCTCAGACGTTTGCAGGATGTCAACTTGATAGCGCACCCATCCAAGTGTTTGATTGGGGCAATTGAAATTGATTTCATTAACCATTTGGTTAAAATGGCAGTATTGGTTTGCATGACGATAATGTGTGCAAGGTTATGAATGCAGTTAGACCGAAAACTAAGAAAGAAGTGAGATCTTTTGTGCATTTAGTTGGTTATTATCAGGAGTTTATTCCTAATTTTGCTGCCATAACGCCGCCATTAACTGGTTTGTTAAAGAAAGGTTTACCAGAGAAAATCAGGAGAGGTCTTACCTGACTTTAAAGAAATATGTAACTTCTAGATCAATTTTGCACTTGTCTGATTTTATTAAAGAGTTTAGCTTGAGCACAGATGCTTCAGAAAGAGGCCTAGCCTCTACATTGATGCAACAATATGATGATAAATAATAATTGTATCCTATTGCTTATGAATCGAGGAAATTAAATCCTCGAGAGATGAAATACTCAGTTACTGAGCGTGAGTGCCTAGGCATCATTTGGGCAGTAAAGAAATTTTATCTCTATCTGTATGGTAATGAGTTCGTGTTACAAACAGATCATAGATCGCTCGAGTACTTGAACTCTGCGAACTTTAGCAGTGCAAAGATTTTGAGATGGTCTTGTATTTGCAACCTTTTAAATATCGTATACAGTATGTTAAAGGCAAGGATACTGCCACTTCAGACTTTCTCAGCAGAGTTCATTAGTTTTGACTGCTGTATGTTCTGAAAGATTATATTGTGCTCATGTTAATGCTGATTTCTTGAAAGGTTCATGAATGTGTACGCAAATGTAATTCTTATTTATGTTAAGACGTCTGTATTGTCTTGAATTGAGAAGAGTCAATTCTTTCTTTATTTTTTTTTCGTCTTCTGATGTGAGCTATAATTGTGGGGATGGCCTGTGAGTATTGCGAGCGAGTGACCAACGAGTGGGAGAGGCTAGTCTATGTGGAAAGAGCGGTATTTGCTTAGTTCGTTCTAGAAAAGTTCCATAATTTTTCTCTGACCATTTATATCCTAGAATGAACTGGTAATGTCAAGAACGTTCAGTCCTAGAAATTTCCTATAGAATTTTATAAATGCAAGAGTGAGGAGAGTACAGGAGGCAGACACTTGAGAATCGTTTTTGAGAACGCATATTTGTACAGTTACAGATATTTCATTGTTAAACTTCTTCAAACTTTGAATCGCCTCGTTTGACTTGTTCACTTACCCATGGAAGAGTGCCACTCACAATAAATTTAGGACAGTGAGGAAATTTTATTTCACCATAGATATTCTCGTGCTTATTGTCTGTGACCTTTGTGGTATCTAGCACAACAATGCGCACTAACAGTGATAGTCAGTCTAAATGAGTCAGTCAGTATAACATAAAGAAGGAAAGAATTCTGGCGAGAGATATGCAGATGAGGCTGATACAATCGGTGGAGTCGCTTGTCGCCCACTTGTTGACAATGTTCAAATATGCCATTCTTAAGTGGGCACTGCATCTCTTAGTAGGCCGGCTTATTTGGTTATTTGGGGTCAATCGTTCAAATTGTGATAGAAGCATGGAATTTCACATTGATGTTTTCCATGTGATTTTTTGTCAAGAAAAAGAGTTGGCCAAAAAAGAATTTCAAAATGGCCGCCAAAAATCCATGATGGCCGCCAATAGATTCTTGAATGGCCTTTTGCATTTGTTATTCATACACATCATCTGATTTGTGAATAAAGTGCCAGAAACCCTTATGTTCATTATTTCAATGAATATTTTCAACAGAAAATGACATTTTAATGTCCTAACTGAATAATAAAAAAAGACATCAAATGCTTATAGGGTCCGTTAAATTTAAGACCATTTCAATGTGCGGAACATAGCTTTTAGTTTATTCTGTTGAAAACGACCACTTCATTCAACCGGATTGGAACACTAAAATGTCACATTGATTTAGAAGAAGTGAGCAAGACTAAAATATCACTTGCTTTCATTAGATACATCAGTAAGTCGTTATGTACATCAGTAACTGTAGAGTCTGACACGAAAACACAATAAAGGGAAAATTTGTTTCAAAGCAACTTAACAAGGTGAATCAATTATTTCCCTTCTCAATGAAGTTAGATCTAATCAAAACAAAACCAATTAACATATTCAAGAGCCGTCATGCTGGAGAATTCGTCTTTGTTATGAACATCCATTTTTGAGGACAACATGATCGTCTTATGACATAATTAAAAGCTTAGTGCCCTTCAATTTAGAGCAAGTTTTTGAAGTTTTTGACCCGAATGCTGACGTACGTAATGTGCCTTTTCTTTCATCACTTACATATACAAGCAAATTGAATTCATAAACTTTAATTATTTTACATAGCAATGTGCATCTGGTTGATGATACAAGTTTAGTTCACTCTTCACACCCAAAACTTACGTTTGGAGAATATGCAGACAAAGACTTTGTGAAGAAGTTTTATTAATTTGCCCAGAATACATGTGAGGTATATGGTAGCAAGTCACAGTGTGAGATTTAATCTCCGACCAATACAGACCACATAGCTTAAAAGCTTTCACAAGAAAGTCTCGGGATGTGATAAGCAGATACTCCACAGCGAGAGTGCCAAAACATGACCCTCATTTCTTAGAAATGACACAAATACATCCGAACTTTTCGATTTGCTAGCAAAAGGTATCTACAACATGGATTGTTTATGTAACATTGCAGGACAATTCAATATGCAACAAGATTGCAAGGTTAAGCATGAAGAGACAGCCACAAGACTGTTTGTTCATTTAAAGCATGCAGTCCAAGACGATTGTATGACATCAACCTGTATTTTTTCAAATGGTTCAGGTTTTATTGTGATAGCTGCATCTTTTAGTTTGATGACCTCAAACTTATCGGATTGCAACAACAAAAAATGTCGATATCTTTTGGGAATGGAGAAAGAAAAAGATGATTTCCAATTCATGATCTGGTGGCAAACGTTGGTAGAGAGCAATCCTAAGGGCTTCCATTTATTCATGCATTTAATGGTTGTAATACATGTTCTGTTTCTGGCTTCAGAGGAAAGGTAAAGAAGTCTTTTTGTAGACGAGAAATGCTTTTCCAGCTGTAACAAAAACATTAGATTTCTTGGTTCGAAAAAGATGACATCCTCAAGAGAATGGTTTGTTGTGTTGCTCTACGCCAAATCTTCTTCGTTGTCTGATGTTGATGCTGCAAGGAAATATTTTTGTATACACAAAAATGTCCAGTTTGATGATTTAGCCCCGACAAAGACATCCCTAAAAGAATACATCATCATAGCAGCTTACCAGACGGGAATTGTTTGTGGTCAAAGCCTTGCACAGGAGGCTGAATTTCCATCTCTTAAGTTGTGGGGATGGAGTGTATAAGACGCTTGTTTAGACATTTATTGGACTAGATTGAGCCCAATTGCAGATGTTTGCAAAGAAGTCTGCGAGCGTTCTTCTAAACATGAATGCGATGAAAGTTGCTGTTGTAGGTAATGCAGTCTGCAATGTATTTCCATGTGCAGCTGTCCTTGCCAAAGTGATTAATGGTAGCTAGCATGATACAAATTGTTATTTAGCAATGCTTATGATATATGCTATTATTGTTTGTTTACAATAAATTTCCAGCAAATAACTTCAATGTATACTATCTTTTTCATCTGCATGAATTACGTGTACATATTGATAGTAGTACTGAACCTGACATTTTTTCTTCCTGGTACATTTTAGGAGTCAGGCATATTATATTCTGCCATAATGAGGATTTTTTTGTCGAGTTTTGTCTCCAGGATAAAATAATCTATTCTGAACATTATCCCCAAATTGCTATTTGTTGTTGTTTTTGTGAAACAGTGTGCTTTCTCTGTTGATCTTAATAAAAAGCACACATGTTATGTGTCTATATATGATTTGTTACAGAAATATTGCTTCTTCGACAAGAAAGGAAATGGAACAGCTTAAGATGCTAATATAGTGAATGTTTAAGTCTACTTCGGCAATGCATTTAAATACACATGTAGATAAAATAATACGGATGCTGTTAAGTGCCACAAAAGAGAGGTATTTAGTTAAAGTATGATTTCTTGGTCTTGCAAAATGTTTTTCATATGGTACCGTAATAGTATTATATGTTGTAACGTATCTATTGCACATTTTGCATTACAACACAGGTCTTTGGCGGCCATCTTAAATTTTCCCGCCATTTTGAAATATTTTTGGCCAACCTGATTTTTGTAATCAGGACCATACAGAGAACCTGTGAACTAAATTTCGTTATATTTTATTAGCAAATTTGTAAAATATTGAATGTTTTGCATTAAAAGGCAGAGCATTGGCAGCCATCTTGAATTTTCCAGCCATTTTGATGTTCTTTCTTTGGCCAACACAATTTTTGTAATAAGGACCATACAGTGAATGTATGTGCTATGTTGCTTTAAATTTTATTGTCAATCTTTTTAGATATTGGACAATTTACAAAATTCGGGTCAATGACTGCCATCTTGAATTTTCCCGTCATTTTGATTTTGTTGTTTGGCCAACACAGTTTTAACAATTAGGACCATACAGAGAATGCTTGTACTACATTTGATTGAATTTTATTGTCACATTTTTAGGATACTGGACATTTTACATTACAATAAGGGACATTGGTGGCCATCTTGAATTTTCCCGCTATTTTGAAATTTATTTTTTGGCCACCACAATTTTTGTAATAAGGACCATACAGGGAATGTTTGTACCAAGTTTCAAGCTTCTGTCACAAAATGAATAATTGTCTCAGTAAGCCGGCATACTATTTTCCCTACAAGTTAAATGCCATCTTCACTTTTACGGTATTTATTTGAATGATGAATTAAAGTGTTTGGAATTTTAATTTGATTAACAATATTTATCATCTATCATTTGAGATGCGGATGAAAAATGGAATAATTATATTTTGACGAAATAATATGAGACTGAACAATTTCTTTTGCTCGCCAGTAATATTATCACATTAAGGCAATTTGCAAATTTCATCTTTTTTGTAGGATAGCCTTTGTAGTGTCATTTCGTCGTTTATCGCTTTTAATCAATCGATATTTGAGCATTCACGAATAGGTCGTATAAAGGAACGTTTCTGCAAGACGTCGGAAATCTGTGATATTTCCAGCAGCAGCTGGAATTGAGTGTGGAAATGCATACCTGACCCCTTTAAACTTTGTGTCGAAACATGTCCGTTAGCATTTTTGTGCCTCAGTGTAATGCCGATTGCATTTAGCTCATGATGTGATGTGATATCCAAATAGAGATCAGGTTTTTGTACCATGTGGTGTTTGTGTGTACATCTGAAGTTGTGCTTCTTTTCTCTCCTGATTAATATATCATTGCTCTTGTTTTGCTCAATGCATTTATTTGTGTTTGATTTTTATCTGTTTGTCGGTTTTGTTTTGTTGATTGTTGTTGTTGCTGTTGTTGTTGTTGTTGTTGTTGTTGTTATATTCATGTTTTTGATTTTTTGTTTAGTTCTGTTTCTGTTTTGGTTTTTGTTTGTTTGTTGGTTGGGTTTATTTTGTTTGTATGTTTGCTTGTTGGTTTTTTTATGGGGGGGTGTATTTGTTTTTGTTTTGTTTTGTTGTTTGTTTGTACTTTTGGCTACGTGAACTTCATCTTTTTTAAGGAGAGAGAAGAGTGTGATTGTAGCACTGTAATAAACATTTGTGTATTTACTCCATCATTGGAAATATTTTCATAATCAAACAAATAATTCCAAGCGTCAGCGAATGCAATTCACAGTAAAATTTCCCATCGGTTTGTAATGTCAATTCGTCGACTTAAGCACGTCTGAGAACGTTCGATCGGTCCGTATCATTTTTTGAGAATTTTAAGGATATAATTGATTAACGATATGCAGACACATTGAAGGTTCACAGTAATGAGTCCTGAACTCCAAGATAAGTACGAACAGGTATCTACTGCAGTTCATTCTTGTAGCCTTGTAGTAAGCTGAGACTGATTTTGTCTCGATCTATTAGTATGTCTCATTCCTTGGCATCTTCAGCACGCGTTTGATTTAATTTCCTGCCAGCTTCTGGGATTATCAGCTGTTTTCAGATTCCCCATGCTATGGCCTGTAAAGTGGTGATCTGCTTCGGGGACAGAATTTGGAACGAGCCGAAAGATGAATAAAAAAAGAGCTATATTCGTACCAAGAGATCCTATGGACATGTTATAATCTGTGCAGGATTCAGTTATGCATGGCAACCTGAGACCTAAGGCCACCAGGACGGGGGGACTCTTTGCCACTATATTTTTTTGGATAGAGCAGCTCTCGGGAGATAGAAAACAGCTTGTTATGGTTTGATAAAGAGTCGTCTTCATAGAGTTATTGCCCTTTGTGTACAGGTAGTTAGAGGGTTTTTTTTAATAAGGGGATGGGCGGGTTATTTCAGTCATAATACCTTTTCTGTCCAAGTAGAAATATACTTATTATAGCTCAATTCAAAGCTAAACAGCTTATCGTTCTTGTTGCGTAATGGGTTTTAATCTATATTTTCCAAGAAAAAAGATATACGTATATAAAGTTCATTTTTGTGTCAAAATTGTGAAATTCTGGAATATCAAAACCATTAAGAAGGAAACCGTTGCTTGTGACATTTTCATATCTTTATTTTCTGAATTGATACCCCTCTTGGTAAAGAAAAATGCTTATTTCTCATTTGGGACAATCATTTACGAGTTATTCCCCTTTGTTACTATTTCTTCACGAACATTCAACTACGGGATTGTCGTTCTCATTTAGTCTTAACTCAGTCTACATATCAGCAACAGACAACTGTAAGGGCTCAAATGAAAGCTTACAAGCTGATAGTTCTGATGGTGAAAAAGGTTTCAGTGTGTTGTACACACACAACCAAACACATACATACCCACACAAAATGTACGTCGCTTGAACCCAAAACAAACGCCTTAATTTTAAATTATAATATTTCCGTACAAATTCATTGATTTACTAAATTCTGTTGCAGATAATTAGATTATTAAATCTACATATTATGTGCAAATTTCAAAAGGATATGTTGATAAATAAGATAAATACAGTCATTTTAGCGAAGCGGGTAAATACATCCAATATCGAGCAAAGTGGTGTCTTGTTACCTGCAGATTATTGCTTTTACATTTAAGGCCATTGC
>JAOYNN010106726.1:0-11639 GCA_025770095.1 Goniobranchus kuniei | reverse complement strand
ATTTTTTGTCTGTAAATCATCTCACCATGAAACTTTTTATTTATCTTATGTTGTTTTGTATCACGGTACAATTATTGTTTATTTTAAATGCCTGTTTCCGTTTTTGGCAACTTCTTTTCATTTTCATGATCTGAAACTGAAAATCTTTTCCATTACTTCTGATGTCTCTCTTGCTTTACACTATACTTTCGTTTTACTTTTCCATGGGAGCTGAGATGACCTTTGTAATCGAAAAGAGTCCTAAAAGACCAAATAACCACCACCACCAACAACAACAACAAGAACAACAACAATAACAACAACAATCGTCATCATTATTAGTAGGCCTACAGTTCTTCCACCATTTTGGTGACGCTTGCTGTATTTGTACAATTATAGTAAACAGAATAAAAGAGCCCCTGGACCAACGACTAAGGGAAGTACAGGCTGGGTTCAGACCCAATAGATCATGTGCTGATTAGATATGCCTTAGGATGTACACACTCAGAAGAATTTCTGAAGAACACAATGAGTTCTATCAAACAGCAGTCATCAATTTCATCCATTTTTGGCAAAGCTTTTGAAAGCCTGCACTGAGCATTGCTGTGGTCCATACTTAGATACTATGGAATCCCGCTTAATGTTGTACAGGCGATTAAAGACCTCTATGAACCATCATGATGCTGTGTGAGGACGCCTGCAGGCACAAGTAACTGGTTCGCAGTTGTTTCAGGAGTGAGGCAGGGCAGTAGATCTATACTATCATCAATCCTATTTACATTGGCATTCAACTCGGTTATGGGGCATGCTATAGAAACATCAAAGGAATCCCTTTAATAACTGAAGAAAAAACACTGAAAGGTCTTGATTTTGCTGATGACATTGCATTGGTGAACACACTGGAGAAAGATGTCCAAGAACTGACGACTGGGGTAGCAGCGAAAGCTGAACTATTAGGCTTACATATCAACGGAAAGAAAGCAAAAGTCGTGGCTGTTACAAACACACCAAAACCAAAACATCATATTGAGAGGAAACAGAGGAAACCTTTCCTTACTTAGGGAGTCAACCAACAGCAGATGGTTGCAGGGAAGAAGAAATCAAAGCACGACAGGGAAAAGCACTCGGAGCGTTTGGCAAACTAAATTAAGTGTAAGGAGAAATAAGAAACTCAGTACGAAATTAAAACTCCGTCTGTATATTTCAAATGTATTATCAATAATTCTTTATGGATGTGAATCATGGAGCTTAAAAACAACAACAAGAAAAACAGCTAGATTCATTTGACAATAAATTTCTTCGAAAAATACTGAACATCAAATGGAATGGTTTCATTACAAATGAAGAAGTGTGAGAATGGTCACAGCAACAAAGATTATAACACACTAGTTTGCAAGAGAAGACTACAGTGGCTTGGACACATATCAATACTCCCAAACACCAGATTACCTCACCAAGCAATGAATTGGAATATAAATTGCAAAATAAGCAGAAGACCAAGGATTTCATTGTAGCAGACTAGTAAAAGACGTCAAACTTATCGACAAGCAGTGGAGTGAGATCTAGTACTTACAGCGGACAGATCTCAATGGTCATCCTTGATTGCCTCATGCGTTTCAAGCCTGGAGGCCCCTAAGTAAGTAGATAAGTAAGTAATTAAGTAAATAAGTAAGTTGCTGTTGCTGATGCCTACCCTTTACAAGGCGGGCACCCCTCCTATGAACCTTTCCAATGGGTGGATCTGAGTCTTTGTGTGTGGGTCCGAAACAGTACTGGTATATTCGACGAGTGATCTTACCAATGATTTGTATGCTCTTTTCTCACATTTTTGACTTGATCTTCCTAGTAGAAATTCTAAAGCCTTGTTGGCTTTTGAGACTATGTCTCTTACACACAAAGCATAATGATCGTCCCGGTTCAGATCTGATTTGATTGTGACTAAATATTAAGCAGATATTACGTGTTCCAATATATGCTTGTGCATGATAAAAGTGCATATTATATCATATCATATCATAATATATGCGAGTATAGAATCCTTTGAATGCCCAGTTTCAAGAGGCAAATGAAATGTATCATATAGATTCTAAATCGATTTAATTGTATTTAATGTATAGATGGTCTTCGCTTTCTAGTGATGGATAAGACCGCATTTTTCTGGATGAAATTACATGCCACAGGCCAAACTATTGTTCCCATGTAGCCATGCATATGCCTTCAATACAAAATCAATGAGCCCTAGATCTAGAATTCTAGATAACATCCAGATATAAGATAGTTTGGAAAATATTTACAATAAAATAATGAGCACTCAAAGACGTTCCTTACCAAGTGTTCTATAAATATAGGCCTATTGTCTTTACTCGTCAATTGAGAATAAAAGGAATTTATGGATTCAATCCTACCTAAAATCTCAAGATCTAGATCTAGGTCTAGATAGGCCTATATCTAGATGTAGACGCTGTAGATCCAGATCTAGAATGTTTTTCTGTCAGCAAAATACTAACCTTAAGTAGGCCTAATGCACTGGGCTTACACCAAGCCCTAAAACTTGTTTGGATCGGAAGACTTGCGTATCGTGTGCTCAGTGACGTTCACCACCTTTTCTATTAAAAGAAAAGAACTAAAAAAAAAGAATGTCTTCTAAGGCTACCGGATCTTTTATTGGGTTACGGTAATTTTTGCTTGTCGGTTAGTTTTGTTGTTGGTATTGCTCTTGCCGTAAGTGTGTGTGTGAGTGTGTGTGTGTGTGTGTGTTTGTCCACGCACACGTGTGTGTATGTGTACTAAGCAATTTTTTTTTTTAATGGGAAGGGCATTGTTTGTATTCGTCCTTCGCAAACTGATGTACCGTCCTGTCTCTAACTCTATCCTCGAATAATGCCTTCGTGGGATCAAATTAATCATTAATCGGATGGGACAGACTTTATTAACTAAATTAAAATAAAGAAGTTCTTTCGGAATACGACGTCCAAGTCCAAGACGATAATACATACACATCATACATATTATCTAATGGAACTGACTTCATTAATAAAATCAAAATTAGGAAGTCCATTCGGAATACGACGTCCAAGTCCAAGACGATAATACATAATATCATACATATGTACATACATAATTTTATACATATTTTTTTCTTTCTTTATCCGTAGCGTGTACTGGCTTGCACGCTTATGTAGTTGCTTGCCATCCTTCTCTATGTCTTTCCACGCTCAGCCTGTTTCCTGTCAAAATTTGACTTAATTATGTTGGTTGTAGTCGTCCTCAATTTTGCCTAACTGGTATAATATTTTCTCTTATGATATCTTTAGCTGTCTGCGGTGTTTTCAACAGCTTGCGGTATATCCACATCTCAAGGGCCTCAATTCGTTTCTGCCGCTCTGTGTCTAACGTCCATGTTTAGCATGCATACAAACAAAAGTGATGATTAGACACATGCACTTATCAGATGGAGTTTTGTTTGAATGTTATTTGTAATGACAGGTTTAAGTTTGTAGAAGCTTTTTGCACATGCTATTCAGTGTTTAATTTGACATCGTTCTTTATCATTAAGTCTAGGCATTTAAACTTTTTCTCGTTTTATTCTTTTGTCGCTGCTTTTTATCTCGTAGTATGAATCGTTAGTCTCTTTGCAAACGGCCATGTATTGGATCATTAAAACATAATTTAGTTAAAGTCCTTCTTTCGCACTGGCATCCACAAGAGTGTCTAGTATATGTTGCAAGTCATCGGGTGTATACTTAGATTTGTTACATTCACCACTCCAACTTCTCTGTCTTTGCATCTCTGAAAATCATGCCACTGTAAAGAAAGGTTGAAGAGATCTGGCGACAAAACACATCTCTGTCTCACCCCTTTCTTCACATCAGCAAAGACATCAGGTTTCATTATCTATTCCGACGCGCGCTTTTTGATGATTCCAATACAGATTTTCTACCAGTCCAATATCATCTCTGTGTATACCAACTGAATATAGTATTTTGAATAGTTCTGTGTGTTGTACCGTGTCAAATGCTTTTGAATAGTCGATGAAGCGGAGGAACTTCTTGTTATTGAAGTGATCTTTGAAGTATAGCTTTTAGTGTAAAAATAGCATTGACTGTCCCCGTGTGCCTAACAAAGCCAACATTTTCTTTTCCTATTTCTGGGGTGATCTTATTTTTCCTCGTTTCATCATTATTGCACTATCTTTGTGGTTTGACTCATGATGCACTATACATGTGTAGTTCGATACTGATCACACTCAACAGCCCTTGCTTTTTGGGGCAAAGTGATGAACACATCAGATCGTCGAAGTTCGTCTCTTAATGTCTTTATTGTATTATTACATTTGAAAATATTTGTTCGTCTGCCACAGCATCTTCACTGTATAACATGGAAAATATGTGTTAATGCTTCCATACCGATGTCTCCCAAGGCTTCAATGATTTCAATTGATATTGTCTCTTGCCAAGTAGCGTTCCTTTTTCATTTCTCTGCTGGTCATTCTTACTTCATGGTTCAAGATCAATAAGGCATTTATCGTATTCCTGGTCTTGTCCACAATATTTCTCCTGTCCGCATAGAGTTGTTAATAAGTGTGGCCCAGCGTTGTAGAATTTTATCATTGTTCAGCAGATTCTTTCCCTTAAATTCTTTCAAACACCATACATCGCATCTGGCAAATAGCCCCGGTAAAGGAAGTTCAAAAATCGAATTTATGTCAAAGTAAACAAGATTGAAACCTTTGTCTGAAGAATTCGTAGAGCATGTCCGATGAAATCAAATTAGATATTTTGTTGGTTTGTTTGTTTATTTGAATTTAACCCCGTCCACAATGCCGGTGGCCTCAGGGTTTGCAACAAGTCAAGCATAACAAGTAATAGTAATCCTAAAAAGTGGAAAGAGTTCTAAATGTTAGCAAATTATGATAGAAATTTATTGCATAGGCGACATATAATTTTGTTTTGTTTTGGTGCCCTAATTGTTGCAGACATTGGCGATAATGGATCTCAACTCACTCCAGTCGTCTGCTCTTCTAAACTTGATGGTGTTCATCTCTCTGCCCGAGCAACAGTTGTTGATGCTCTGAAGATACATCAAGGTAAGTCTTCCTTGCTGTCTTTCTCCTTCTTTCTATCTTGCCAATCAGCAATTTTCTCAGTAATCATTCCATCCATTCTGATTATGTGACCAAGAAACTCCAGTTAACGCTTTCGGTTAGCTTTCATGAGGCATATTTCTTCCAATCCAACCTTTGTTAGTACTTCTTTATTCATCATTTTGTGTTTCCAAGAAATTCTCATTGACCTTCTATAGAACCATATTTCTGCTGCCTCTATCCTTATTCTAATTTTATTTTGTCTTTGTCCAACACTCATATCCATATTTAATTTAACCTTCCAAGCGACTTTCGATAATTTATTGTGGTATTGGAACTTTCTAATTGTACATTTGATATGGGCGTTGATCACATCTCGGTATGAGTCGAGAGTCAAGAGGCATTCACATGGTATTCAACAAGCATGTGTGGCCGCATGTATTTGAGCCTTGCTAGTGTGCAGTCAGGCTCATAACAGCAAATCATCAGCGTTGTGTCCTTGTTTAAGGCATTTTATTTCGCTTACCTCACTCAACTCAGGAGTGAATGAGTACCTGGCCATTAAGACAGCACTGTCTCTGTCTGAGAAAAAAAATGTATTCACACCTAATAGGCTGCAAGTATTGTTCTAAATGTTGTGTTGCTGTTGGTCAAGGGAGTAAAATGTCATTGTAAAGCACCGTGAGCATGGCTGTGTCGTAGAATGTGTGGTGTATAAATGCCATCTTTATACAAACACAAGCAGAAAAATTTTATATGGAGAGGATGTTTGAAAGGTGTATTCAATTTTTTATTTAAGAAAAAAAGGCTCCCTATCCTGCCCATGATGAATCAAATGGTTTTCATAAAACAACACAGCAAAAACAATCCATAAGGACAGGTTACATACATAATATATCAACTCAAAGAAATAGAACTTTTTACATCGCTTTATTTTGAAATATTTTGGTATCATACCTGAAAGATAAATCAAACAAAAGCTTCAATGTCTAAAACTTAATCAAAAATATTACAACATGAGCATCTTTCACATGCGACACAAATTGGAAGGCAGCTGCATATTTCTAAAATGACATTGTCTACCAAATAAAACCCAAAATATTAGTAATAATTAATCTCTTACTCATACATATACAGGTGGTAATATTCAAATATGAACAACAAATCTGATGTTTTCATAAAGATTACATAACAGTGAAATTTGGGGAATGCAAGATCATACTGAATTGGAGTTCTCGCTATCATTGAGTTGTCTTGTACATGTTTGCAACCTGTCCGGGAAAAGATCAGAAACTTTACTAGAAACTTATCTGCCAGGACTGGGGATTAAATATAATATTACAATGGGACCTGTGTTGTTGGAATCATAGGGAATCAGGAAACCCATGAAACCGGGACGAAATGCCACGGAATGGAAGTTTTTCTATATAATTTATACCCCTGTTTGAGACAAGGTCCCCAGGAAATTGGGACAATTTTGTGAAGTGTTTCTTAATTTCAAATAAATTTCTTTTTCATATTTTTGTCATATTGCTTCACATTACACATGAATAGGACAGTTTGTTATTATGAGACAACGAAGCCATCAAAGAAAATTGTTCTTACACAGGCAAATGAAGAAGGTGCTTACATCTAGACTTAGTTTACAGACCCTTGCAACTTGCAATCAATGACGGTCGGCTTGTTTCATAAAGCAATGGGACGAAATAAGAAAATGAGCTATGTGAAGATGTCATCAAGTGAATAATAAAGCTTCTTAGTGAAGTCTATCCCTTGCCATGCTTCAATCACTGCCGAAGTCTGCGACTGACAGGCTGGTTTCAACCAGTCAGTCATCTGTAAATCTATGACCAACACTTACAAGGTTGTCAAGTCAGCCAGGTGTTCCTGGTCAGTGGTCGAAATGATTGCTAGGGGCAGAGCAACGTTATTCAAACTCAACGGACCAATTAATGACATGGAATAATTAGCTTGCATGCACTGATGTCACCTGTCAATATGTCAATTTAGCTTGTACCCGGGAAATTAAATGGGAAAGATTTTTCAATCTCTCAGGAGTGTCCCTATAACAGATGGCCTACTGTATAAACTTAGGAAAACCTTGCCTAAGTCTCTAGTGCATCCCTCTTGAATTCAGAGGCCAAATCAAATGAACCTACGGTAAAACTCAATTAAAACAGGACCGTCAGGACAAGCAGTTTTTCCCTGTTATAAGTGAGTCCTGCTAAATCCATTATCAAGGGTTACTACCAGTACTATTGCACCCTCAATGGCAATTTTCAATTCCAGGGATAAACCCTTCCCTTTCCTGATACAGTAGAACATGAAAGTAACGAGCTCGGAAATAGAGAGAGCTTGGAAATAGTGAGTAAAATCTAAATCCCCGTTTTTTCCCCCCTTACTTCAGTCAACAAAATTAACGTAACAGTAGCGAGTATGAAGAAGAGGTCAATTAGGAAATAGAGAATATTTCTGCCCCCACAGTTAGGACTTCGGAGGGTAAAACAGTGCAAGAAATTGACTAAATTTTCTTTTCTTTTCTCCTTTTCATTGAAACAAAAAATTAACCCAGGGTGGCAAAGGGCCTCGCTTAGCCGCGTTGCTTGGTGAGAGAGGGGAGAGGAATGTGGGGGTTGAGGGTCATTGGAGTTGGTGTTGTTTATGTGTAGAAGTAGTAGGTTAGCCTCAACTCACACACGGGGAAAGAGATACATGTACGTGTACATGTAGGCCTACAGTGTATCGATATCGCAGAATCTAGATCTTGCCTACCATATAGCCCAGCCAGCCCTAATGCAAATCTATAATGGTATATGTATCAGAATTTTACTATCATCTCAGCACCGCACTTCCACACACCAAACATGAACACACATAGTGTGTACAAACACATACGCACAAGCAGGTCTTGTTGCTAGACTTTCCCTACCTCTTTTCCTTCCTTTTGACTTGTCCAGTGCACATCGTCGATATTCTAGCCTAGCCCATTCATTGTTTCTTTAGTAATTATGGCCTATAACCAATAGCCTAACATATAAACTGTTTCTTCAAGCTATTGAGTAGCCCTTTCATGACTATTTCAGGCTGCTCAGGAATAGCGAGAACTCAGAAAGAGTAATTCTGGTCAGACCCATCGAACTCGTTATTTCCGAGTTCTACTCTACCACAGAAGCCATGCTAAACATGAAATAAAGTTGAAAGTGAAATAAACGTTCCTGCCAAGCACCTCTTGCCTCCTCGATCACAAGTGATGAGTGATGAGTGATGTGTGCAAAGAATGAGCATAATGAATACTTGTGTTTGAAATGAACATGCTTGTTGACACTGTGGTGAGCACGCCAATATCAGTCAGCGGCCTCTAGCTAGTCACCACATAGTAACACCTGGCAGTGCACTCTCCACTTGACTCTCAGTCAGTCACTGTGAGTTCAACCATGGGGCGGCTACTCATACGTGAGAGTGAAAGTGAGAGTTGGGTAAGAAGAGAAGCATCCCCTTAGCAGGCGATGTGTGTAGTACTTTGAGTGTGTGCTTGTACTTTTGTATCTAGGCAAGCAATCATACTCAAACTTACAAAAGGGCACAATGCCTTTGTTGAGATAAAGTTGACTTATCGAATACAACTTTGCAAGCAGCAGGATCCCTGTTATACCCGAGTCAGCACAAATTGTGCCCTATTATATATAGCCCAGGTTATTATTACTTACCCTTACAGAGAGAGAAAAAAGTGGGGATCTGATTTGTCACTGTTATATATCTGAGTTCCTGTAGTAACTGAGGCTGTTATGAGTCGACTCGACTGTATATGGACTAAGAGTAAAACAAAAGGATAACAGTTGTTATAATTGTGATCATGCTAAAGGAGAATAAAAAAAAGACTTGGATTCCATGTTCATGTTATTTCTAAACTCACTACTCTGTGTAATTTTGACTGGATTTCAATACTCCAAACTACAGACAACACATGATACACCAATTTCCATCGAACACATCTCAAAGATACAGCCACCTCTTCAGAGAAATAAGATCACAAAATGACATCAACCTTCTCCAAAAAGACCTGGATTCCCTGGTGGCATGACCAAATAAATGGCACATGAAATTCCACCCAGCAAAGTGCCACTCAATGACTGTGAGCAAGAAAAAGAAGCAACTGGAAACTCATTATACCATGATAAACCAAACACTCCTTTTGCAAATTACCAGTAGTAAACAGTAAGATAACTAAAGTGAAAAGATTGAGTTACGCAAAAGATGGATTACTCACATATAACTATATGGTTAACTTCTGGGTACTTTTAATTGGTGATTTCCAACCAGAAAGAGTGTCCTCTACCTACCCCTCACCATTCCCAACTCTACTCAGCATCTACTTTATACCAACGTTGGGTCAAATCATAATTTTACATGGAAATAAGGTAAAGTACTAAGTCCCTTTAGCATTCACAATTTTAGACAGAAGATGAAGACTGTTTGGACATGTTTTAAGGCAAGATATGAAAACTCCAGGAAACCAAACAATGCTAGAATTTTTCACCAGGAGAAACCAAAAAGCATCTTAAACATTAATACGTGACCTGAAGAGATTACCAGGTTCTGCTGCAATCCAACTAAAATCAACCTCAGACCTTGAAGAGCTGTGACACATGGCAGAAAATCGCATTGGATGGAAAAAAAATCACCAAACTAATATACGAAGCAGCCAAGGTGGAACAGTTGGACGACTATTCAACGCAAGGACCATATGGGAAAAGTAAAGCAAGTGTGTAGCCAAAGTAGGGAATTTTAAAGTAAATAGATCTGTTTAAATAGTTTGCTGTTATTAAAAGCTCATAAAGTAAGCACACTTGTACTATAGCTTCAAATCAAAATCAAAACACTCACACATAACTTCATCATGTAGCATTTGAGTATGTAGTGAATCAATGAGCATTCAAAATGAAGTCAACACTTTCTAAAACGTGTGGATTACACCACGTAGCTCTTCAACAAATACAGCGAAACTCAGTTATAACAGTAGTTTTTCCATGTTTTAGGCAAGTGCTGTTATATATTCATTATCAAGAATAACTACATGTACCAATATTATTGCATCTTCTAAACTCTCTGTCAGTCACTATGTGTTCAACCACGGGGTAGCACTCACTCATCATGTGAGAGGTAGGAATTCTAAGGGTGATGTGTGTAGTGCATTGAGCGGGTGTTTGTACTTTTGTGTTCAGGCAGGCAATCATACTCAAACTCACAAACAGGCGAAATGCCTTTGTTGTAACAAATTTGACCAATCAATTACAACTTTGCAAGCAGAGGGATCCCTGTTATATACGAGTCAGCGTAAATTGTGCCCTATTATAGCCCAGGTTCCTATTACTTACACATGAAGAGAGTAAACAAAATGGGGATCTCTGACAGTACCATATGTAACATTTTGCCAGTTTTCAAATTCAAACATCAAATATTTCTTTTTCAGATTCATATCATTGTTCTAAACAAACCAATACCAATTTTCAAATTCGCACATCAGATATGTCTTTTCCCGACTTCATCATTGTTCTAAACAAATCAACGTCAATTTCTAAATTCAAACAAAAAATGTCTTCACACTTCATATCATTGTTCTAAATAAATCTGTACCAATTTTTAATTTCAAATATCAAACATGCCTTCTACAGAATTCATATCATTGTTCTAAACAAATCAGGGCCTGCGCTATTTGTCAGTACAGATGAATGGGAGAGAATCCCTCAGCAGGGCTAGCTGCCTGGACTGATGAGTGAGAGATAACCTCTCAGCAAGGCTACCCGTCAGTACTGACAAGCGGTGAGTCATCCACTGATGAATGAGGAGACAGGCCTGCTTTGGCCAAACCCCTCTGTTGTAATGCTGGTGTTCTTCGAAACACTAATGACAAGTGGGAGAGACTAAACTAACATTCACTAACAACATGATTCATTAACTCTAACCCTATAACGGAAGCAAAGCATAGGGGATTTCTAACTTTTGTGATGTAATCTAGATCTACAAATTACATCATCTAAGGCCTGTTTCTCCATGGTTCACTACCTTCAAGCTTCAGCCTCCTCAAATACAAGTACAAACTTGATCAATTCTAAACAACAAGAAATCAGAGAAAAATGTGCTTACCACTATGAAGATTAATCTGTATGCACTACAACTGAAGACGGAAGATACTTCCCCCTTCTCGGCTACAAAAAACGCCTACAAGAAGAGCCTCTTACATACTTGGTAAAAAAGCTATTTGTAAGAGAGGTAAGCATAGCTCTTTCTACTCTTCTCTTCATTATTTCTTGCTCAATAGTTGCAAAAACTTTTATCTAACAGAACACATCCCTCACCCATCCTCTCCCTGTTTATTCATTACTCTGTGACTGTTTCTCGATGTCCACCATGAGGACTATTATTTGTCTCAGCCTATGACCATGCCACACATGTATAGACTAGACATATGCAGACCTGCCACTGGGTAAGTGGAAAAAAAAACTCAGGATCCAACTACCAAAAAAACAGGATCTGGGGAAAAAATCAGGATTAGCTACTCCCCCCCCCCCCCCAACCC
>JAOYNN010106616.1:0-11640 GCA_025770095.1 Goniobranchus kuniei | reverse complement strand
AGCCTCAATACCAACCTTTATCGAGTCCCTGTATCGATGGAAATATTCATTCTACATTCATTTATCTGGAACGATACTACAAAGATTCAATGGGAAATGCCCTGGGAAAAAGGCTTAGAGATTGTAAGCCTCACCTGTCTTGATTGGCTAATGTTGTGGTTCAGCGAGTGTATGCTAGGCTACATCTAGCACAGAACCTAGGTGTGGGAATGAACATTGCTTGAAAATTACTGTAAGATAACAGAAAGTCAAAAAATGCCTTTTCTGATATAATTTAAGCAGGTAAATCAAACAATTTAAAGGTGTGGCTTAGCCTCAATAGCCTACATGTAGCTACGCCGGTGTTGTGTTTACCATCTTAGCAAATCTTCAGACCTGTAAATTGTAGCCAATTGTTGAATTTTTGCAAAAATAGACCTTGTCATTAAATGAAAAAAGAAAAAAAGAAAACAGAAACAAAACCCCCAAAACACATAAATGTAAACCAACGAAGATGATTTTTTGGTCTCCTCCTCAAGTTTATGTCTAAATACACTATTTAACCTACCCCTTCAAGACTCACTACTGCCCCCTTTTGCCTTATAGTATGCTAAACGCAAGGTCCATTCATAGCTTGTACTGGCTGGTTGAGGCCAGCAGCTAGGCCTATGCAGTCGCACTCAGCCCCCACTCGCAACGCATAGTTTTGTCGGTCAGCTCTCATCACCCTCACGTCTGGGAGGCTGGCTCGCTCACTGTCACACAACTATCACACAGGATGTGCAAAAAGTACCAAAATTGCCTCGCAGAATGATGTCACAAAATTTTCTCATAGGCCCTGTTCAGACTTTCTTCTTCAGACTTCTATCATTCTTTATAAACCGCTGAAGAAAGTCGGAAAGGGGATAAATTAATTTCTGTAAGCTTAAAGACAAATTATATTTGAAGCCACTGGAATAAGCTTTCAGCGAAAGTAGTTTCAGTTTCAGTTCAGGCCGAGGCGATCCAGTCTTGAAGATCCATTCTACTGGGCTACTCGATCTAAGATGTAGATAGGTTCGAGATTTAACACATTGTAACTCTGGAATCTAGATTTACTTTCAGTTTGGTGTGTAATCTTCATTGATCTAGATACTTCTAGATTCGTATAAAATCAAGATCTAGAGCTAGATTCTAATTCTGATTTAAAGATCAATCTCTTGATCTCCAAAGGGAAGTTATAATTCTACTTAAATATTTCCTTTATTTCTAGGCCTACTCTAGGCTAGATTCATAAGATCTGGATTACATTTAGATTCTAGTTCTCTGCCCTCTTACGTAATAGCAATATCTTTATGTCATGAACAGTTGTATAACAAATTCCATAAGGCATAAGTTAAGTTCGTAATTTATATTTGTACTCATATGGTTACAGATGTTTTACATGAGTACTGTTTTGGTACTATCTACTATGTGTGTGGGGGATGTGAAGTTCAGGCAATTTTTTCATTGGCTGTTCGCAGGTCTGAATCTTTTAGAACGCATTTGATTCATGTTCCATTGGATAGTGATACCTTTGAAAAAGAAATCAATGTTGCCTTCTTTTTTGAGAATCAATTTGTATCATATTGTTAGCAATGAAGCAATGACTGATAAAAACATTTATTAATACTGTCCTACATAAAAAACTCTTCCTTTTTTAGAATAAAAATATTTCAGATCCTGAGAGACACTAGGTGCTGACAAGGCTAACATTTTTTCTGTTTAATTGTGTATTAAAGGAAATGAAAACAAGGACCTTTCTCTTTCATTTATGACTACTCACAAGCATTGTCATGTTCAAATACACAGCATTTCTGATAATGCTAAAGATTTTCTTACATTTGGTCAATTAAAAATGCACTTGTCTTAAGGCAATCTATGGCTTTAAGAGATCTGAATATAATCTCATACTCTAACGATGAAGTCTTTTTTCCAGTGATGTCATATGATTCGTATTAATGTATGTTATTGTGTCATATCTCTTTCAGAAAAGTAAGAAGTGGACAAACATTAAGAGAAGTCTATAATACATCAAATGACAGACAAAATGTGACATCATTGAATAGAAATGGTAAGAAATCTTTCTTTACTATGGTTTTGATGCCTCTGTGTACCTATGAATCTTTCATGGGATGAAAATAAAACTGGAGTTAAGCACATCCTTCCTAGAGTAAGTTTTCACAGGAATCTAATGGTGATGTGTATTTTTATCTGAATTGAATGTAAGATTTCTGAATTTGCAAAAGTATGGAAATGTAGATCTAGAATGTCTAATGATATGATGACTTAACTTTAAATGTAAATGAAGTTTAAACCTGGATTGAGATTAAAAAACGTATAGATTGAGACCTTAAGTTAACATTTATATGTAGATTTAGAGAGTGAGATTTAATTTAGATTCATTGTACGATTTACATTTATATGTAGATTTAGAGAGTGAGATTTAATTTAGATTCATTGTACGATTTTGGACCTTAACTCGTTAAACACAATTGGTTGCTGCTGCTGCCAAGGATCATATCCAAAAAGCAGAGTGACCTTTCACATCTGACGGTATGGTAAATCGCTTATATAATCCTGCTTCCAATAGTAGGCCTACGAGAGAAAAATACAAATAAAACTATTCACGAAGCCTTTAGGATAGTCAATCTTTACTTAGAAGTTTGACTGTATTGACAGCAGTGCTCTTAGAACTGCTGAATTTGACTGAGAAGTGGTGTTATTGTTTTGTTCAGGATTGAGAGCTGTTAAGATGATCTAGTAACAGCAATAGACCCAATGGCTTTGTGCTATCGATGGACGTAAATTATTGAATCTAGGGCTCGATGATAGCTAGGCTTGTGACTATGAACTTTTATTTGAAGCAAAAAGTGACTGATAGTCACGGATCTAGAGTAAGATCTAGTGAAAATTAAAGTCTTGTTCACTACAACAAACCTGTCCATGCTCCCAGCCACAAATCTTTTGGTAGATGTATAGGTAGACCTCTAGAATGAGGCGTAAATAGAAATAGTTGCAGAATTGATCTACACAAGAACATGACTTTGATCTCTAGATCTTCTCAAGAAACTGAAGAAATCCAGAAGAATTTTAGGTTTGCTCCAGCAAAGAAATAGGATGTGACGGCCAATATCACTCCACATTGATGCCCCTTGATTTGTAAATATCTTCATACTGACTTTCAAACTTTGTGGATTTACATCACATTTGGAGCCAGTGGAGCTAAAGACCTCTGTTTGGTTGTAAACCCAGCAACAAGATTGTACAGAAACTTCTACTTTTTTTCCATGACAGTTTAGTGCTGATTTTATGTCTTTTTTTTTAGGGTCTAAAAACTAGTGTGAAGCCCTTCGAAAGGGTCAGAAAGGTGAATAGAAAGAGCTGCCTCGCCCTCTCACGCTGTCTTTCCTCTCATGCCAAAACGAGAGTCAACGACTTCATGAGTGGGAGAGGCCGACTCTTTCTATTCGCCTTCGTCTTCATAAAACTGTAATATGTCAAAAGCCGGGAGTGTCGATTGATGCATACAATACACAATTTAATAAGATATTAGATCTACAGTCAAGATCTAGGTCTAGGTACAGATTTAGTCTAGAACCAGAATGTAGATTAGGTCTACTTATAGCGTGGGAGCTTTGTTTTGATACGATAAGCTATCAGTATCACCCAACAAATGATAGTAGGATTAATAACCTAGAGTGGAAGTGAAAGTGGCAGAGGTCGTAAGTCAGGGATACACTGGGAGAAATCATAAACTGTGTTAGTCAAAATCTGTAATCACCATTTAAATGGCAACTCTTACAAACTTTCCAAGTAGCGATGCACAACTTTAGAATCTTCCTTTTCTTTGGAGCCCAAGATCATGAAACTCCGTTCTTAATTTTATATGTTCTCGTGGACACAAAATGTATCAAGTTCTCTCAGTATATATATGACATACCATTTTCACACACCAGTAACATTTCTTTTGTGTTTATCAGGTACTTTTGGCGTTACAGAATTCATCCTCATTTATTTGTTATCTAATTGATATGTGACAAACTATACTTTTTTTTTCTCACAATAGCTGTTGTTCTCGCTTTTGTTTACTAATCCTCAATGAAAATTTTGCTCCCAAAAAAATTTCATCCAAACGTGAAAATAACTTCCAGGTTTAAAGAGTTAAATCTAGGCTCTAGATTTCAACGATGAATCAATTTATTACATCAATTCTTTTTTTTCTGATCAGAAAATAGAAGCACAGTGATCTCTCATGAAGATTTCTACAATATGACTTCTAAAGGAATCACAATGAATGACGTATCACACAAGTATGATGCACCTCCTTCCCCTATCCAAGCAGATCAATCAGAATCCCTTCTTGGTCGTAAGTTGAAAATAAAGTGCACTATCTTGAAGTTGTCATGCATTATCAACTTTTTATCTTTGAGTCTTGTTGCTTTCTGATGAATTTAATTGCTGTATTGATGAGAATAACCCATTGTAATGATAGATCAAGTCCTTTGTAATGTTGATCAATGTTTATTTTTAAAAAACATTTAACTTTTTGAGCGATGCTGTTTTAAGATAATAAATTAGAAAAATTGATTTGGTGTAATCTCAAGGAAATGAGAATATGAAATAGACTTTCATCACTCTCCCTCTGATAATATTTTACCTATATGGCAAAGCAAGACCATACCATTGTGTAAGGTGATATCAAAATGAAAATGTCTGTCCATTCACTTGATATCTCCTTCACCCGCCAGAAGTGATTTCTGTGGTTGAATGGTTAAGATGTTTGGCTCCAGATTTTTTGGTCTGCCATTTAGACCATGAGATGACTCAACACAATTTTCTCATCCCTTCCAAATGTCAAAGTGGTATCTGCTCTGTTGGGTTATGCAGAGCTGCCAACCTTATGCCAAAAAAGCATATTTGTAAGCTTTTTTGACCCATCGTACACCTTATGCTTTTTCCGTGTGATCGTATGCTTTTCTGTAAGTGCCGATGTTGGGTCGGATAGCTCAGCAGTTATAAGTGCTATAGACCCAGTTGCACATTCGAAGAACGACGGAAACGGAAGAGTCTTATTAAAATAAAAAACAACTCTTCATTTGCTGTTGCTGCTTTTGTCGATCATATAAACAACTGTCATGCATTTTGAGCGACACTATAAATCCTTTGAATAAAATATAGACTACATTTCCTATTACTTGTAGGCCTACTTTACAGTATAGACTATATCTTGTTTGATACCGTTTCTTCACATTGTTGGTCTGAATTCTGTGCAGCTTGAGTCAACCATTATTATGCAGTAGTGATAAATTGGATATTGGATAGGCCTAGGCACCTTGGCTAATTTCTTTTAACTTCTGTCATCACTGTTGAATTGTATATTACAAATTTTATATCAGTGTATTCATCAGACATCAGTGCTTTTTAATGGTATAGTAAAGTGGAGTATTGTAACGTAATGAACGACTTATCGATGAAAATCATGTCTATTAAGATTTCTAGTATCAGTCATTGTTATCATCCTCGCCATTCTTGATTTGCTCAGAACTGTATTCAGTGACAAAAGTAGGTTGTGCAACATTGCTGAGGTTTCGAGTTCATAATTATACACCAACGCAAATGTGTCAGCTGTGGAATAGAAAAGCGTTCATATCAAAAGACATTTGGACAGACTGAGAAAAGCAAACATTTGTGTAACTAAAAAAACGATGAGAGGAATGAGAGGCGGAAAAAAGAAAAGTGAAGTTCACCACATACCAGTCCACATAACCCGAATAACCTCAGGACATGACAATAATATTAAGGGGAAAACTCAACACTCTTGTCATGAAAATGTAAACAGAAGCAATCTAATAAATTTAAGCAACAATGCGCGGAAACCCCCAGATATTAAGGAATATATTCAAATTGCTTTGCTGAATGCTCGATCAGTTAGTAATAAGGCTTTTATGATATCTTGACTTTATACAGGATCAGTCTATAGACTTCATGGTCATAACTGAATCTTGGCTTAATGACAATGATGATGTTACACTTAACCAACTTATTCCCAATGGATATAGCTATGAAATGCAAAACAGACAAACGAAAGGTGGAGGCATAACTATCATTTGCAAGGACATACTTAAAGTTAATAGAAGAAACAAAACTCTACAAATCATGTGAACATATAGAGGTCACAAGGAAGTCACCAGAAACATGTTATAAATTTATTGAGTATACCGTCCTCCCCCATCCAAGAAAAACAAACTCACGGTAAATATGTTCCTGACAGAGTTTCAGGACTTTTGTGCTAGATAGAACTCTTATACCAGGAAATCCAATTATTCTGGGCGATTTTAACTTTCATGTAGATGACCAAAGAATGGATGCAGCAAAGAAGCTTATAAATCTTATTGAGTCTTTCAACCTGAGCTAAAAAGTCAGGGAAGAGACTCGTGAAGGAGGACACATATTGGATCTTGTTATGAATAATGTGAATGAAAAATCTATTAGCAATATCACAACTAATCAATGCAGCTTCTCAGATCACCACTGCGTCTTATTTAAACTGTACATTACGATGCCCAAACCACTTCGTAAATGAAGTGAATACAGAAAAAACAAGAACATTGACATTGACTCTTTTAAAATGGAAATTAATCAGTCAAACTTGGTTGAATCAATGGAAATGACAAATTCAGTAGATGCAAGATTGACTATTTTTAACAATACACTTTGTGAATTTCTGGACAGACACGCCACTCTTCAGAAAAGAAAAGTGGTTATTCGTGCACACTGTAAATGGCACACCCACAAAATCCTCCAGGCAAAACAACGCCAAAGATCAGCTGGAAAAATGTGGAGACAATCACATCTTGAAATACATCGACAAATCTACTCGAAGTGTAGAAACCATACCAATCACTTAATAACAAACGCTAAGAAACATCACATCAGAGCCTCGATTGCAGAGAACAAAACAACCCCAAGAAACTATTTCAGACTGTTGATGGTTTGTTGAAACATTCCAAACCATCACAAAACTTACCATGGACACACAACACTCAAGATCTAACGGGCATTCTCAGACTTTTTCACAAACAAAATCACAGATATTCGAAAAGGACTGGACAATAATGCAGTTACTTTAGACTGCAACAAACCGGTCAACATGTCATCAAACCTAAGTGCACTTAACCCAGCAACTGAAGAAGAAATCAAACAAGTTTTTAGATCACTCCCAAATAAGATTTGCTCCCTGGATGTTCTCCCTACGTGGATTATTAAGCAATGTGTTAATGAATTGGCCCCGGCAATTACATTACTTGTAAACAGCAGCTTAATTCAGGGTGAAATGCCATTTGCTCTGAAGACAGCTGTTGTGAGGCCTGTTATCAAAAAGAAAGGTGTGGACAATAACATGTTCAAAAACTACCATCCTGTAAGTAATTTATGTTTCTTGTCAAAAGTCATTGAGAAGATTATAGCATCTAGGCTAAATGAATATTTAAATCAAAACAATCTATTTCCTAAATTTCAGTCAGTATATAGGTCATACCACAGTACAGAATCAGCTCTCTCTAGAGTTCATAATAACATTGTCCACCTTGTTTATCATAAGCTGCCTGTACTGTTGGTTCTCCTTGACTTAAGTGCTGCTTCTGATACAATTGATAAAGAAATTCTGTTGTCAAGATTAAAGATCTACTTTGAAATCAGTAATAATGCTCTCAGTTGGCTTGAGTCCTATATGACTTATAGAACAATGTCTATTCTTATTGAAAATTGTCAATCAAGATCAACTATCCTACAGTATGGAGTGCCCCAAGGCTCAATTCTTGACCCATTGCTGTATTCATTGTACACCACCCTTTTAAGTGAAATCTTTTTCAAATACGATTTAAGCTTTCATTTATATGCAGATGACACACAAGTATATGTTCCAATAAGCAATGATTATTTTGAAGTGAACATCTTGAAGTCTGTCTTAAAGAGGCAAAAGAGTGGATGACAATGAATAAATTAAAGCTAAATAAAGAAAAGACTGAAGTGCTATGTATATCACCTAAGAGAACGAAGACAGAACCTTTGATTAATACACTAAATTTCGATGGCAATCCACTCTCCATCCCAACTAGCGATGTAGTAAGGAATTTAGGCTTTTATTTTGATAGCCATCTTACAATGGAAAATCATATTAAAAGAATTTGTCAAAACTGTCATTATTCTTTAAGGAATTTGGGAAAGCTACAGGATCTCATGGACGAAGAAACTACACACATGCTAGTTCATTCATTTATCATCGGTCCTTTGGACTATTGCAATGTCATTTTAAGAGGATTACCAATATACCTTCTAGACAGGTTACAGAAAATTCAAAATAAGGCAGCACGACTGATCAAAAGAGCCAAGAAAGATGAAAACTCTAAAAAGCTTTTGAAGGAATTGCATTGGTTTCCTAAATATAAAAGAATCGATTTCAAGTTAGCAGTGTATAAATACAAATGCCTTAAAGGAACTGCACCACAATATCTCATGGAAATTATAAAAATATGAACCATCAAGATCTTTGAGATCATCTTCCTTAAATTTAATTAAAGGTCAGACAGTAAAGAACTGTTTTGAAGAAAGAGCTTTTAGCGTAGCAGCTCCAAAATTTGCAATGCACTTTCTATGAAAACTCGCAATAGCTCTTCAAAAGAAACGTTTAAGAAAAATTTGAAAACCGAATGTTTTGCTGAAATGTATAAATGATTTTATATTTGTAATGAGTAACTAAATGATGATTAAGATCATGTTTTATGTGGATAGCTCCTCAACCGTTGTTTAAGAATTTTCTCATTTTCTCAATGCCTAATTATTTTTACTTAAATGTAATCCACATTCACAATGCGTATAAAAAGTTGATTTAAATAATTTGCATTCTACAATCACCCCTCAAATATTATTTTTTTTAAAGGATTGAAATCTTAACATTTTATTGGCCCACATGCACTACTCAATATTGCAATGAATATGTACAATAGTATAGATAATAGGCATTTTATGATCCATGTTTTAAACAATCATGCTTGATATATTTTATAATAATTTCGGGTTATGTATCATATATATATATATATTTTTTTTTTAAATTTTTTTTATGGCTTTGATGATGTTGTGTTTTTGCTTTCAATATTATAATTTATATCATGTAATCGTGCCACTGAGCACTCCTGAGTGGATTTTAGGCACGTTAATAACATTATGCATATGCTTAACATATGTATGATTAGAACATGTATTAGTTTTAGATTTTATCTATATATTTTCTCTCTTGAATTTCTATACAACTGGAAGCTATGCAAAATTGGTAAAAAAAATTCCTTGGAATACCAAAAAAAGAAAGTATCAGTACTCAAGGTGTTGATAGAAAAAGGAGTCCTTTTCGAGCCAAATCTGCTCATTGATCCAGAGCTTATCCTGGTTTCTATATCATGAAGCAAACAGTGAAAGATTTTATCCATCACTCTCTAAATAGGATCCTAGTCTGTTGCAG
Source organism: Goniobranchus kuniei (assembly GCA_025770095.1). Classification (NCBI taxonomy): domain Eukaryota; kingdom Metazoa; phylum Mollusca; class Gastropoda; order Nudibranchia; family Chromodorididae; genus Goniobranchus; species Goniobranchus kuniei. The sequence continues at coordinate 2,123 of JAOYNN010106616.1, read as the reverse complement.
AGTACTTTTCCAGCCAAAGCTGTACCCATTTTCACCTGAGTCTACCACTGAACTACAGCACCCTGTTGAGAAGAACTATTCTTTTAACCAGTTTTGGGATGAGATTTACTGGATACTGAAACATGATGGGATTGATTTACATAAAGAGGGGTCATTGGTATTTTTACAGTAGTTGCTGACAGTTGGCATTTTATAACTAATTCTCATCCTCCTGCATTCAAAGTTATTGTCATATTAAAATTCACATCTTCTGAAGATTGAAAGTCAATACTGGAACATCTCTATGGGTGGAATCAACCAAGCTCTTATAGTCATTTATGGCAAGGTTGAAAGTCAATACTGTAACATCTCTTTGGGTGGAATCAACCAAGCTCTTATAGTCATTTCGAGTTGTTATAGGCTTGGTGGGTATCTTTGGGCTCTTCATACATCAAAACATGGATCTGCATTGGCCATCCAGACTGTAGAGCCTATATCTGGTATCTATATAAAGCATCTAATTGAAATAATCAGGAAGACTGCCAATAGACAGGTAAAAGAAAGGAAAGGATATTGAGATGAATGAGATACAATGCACTGTAGTATGAGACATACATTTAGGGATGTTCGTAATTCTACTTACTGTGAGCACATCCCAAAGAATCACATTACCCTCAGTATCTTTTGTTAAAATATGTCGTTTGTCATTCAAAACATGATATTGTCGTATACTAGGATCTCCTGCAAAAGGTAGTTTAAAAATGAAAAAAAAAAAGATGAATAAAACGCTATTTAAGAACTTTATTATCAGTTTCAGCAATGTCGGCAGAAGTTTACAGGTATTTCTTCGTATGAAAGAGGGATATTCATCAATTTCTATTTTCTTAAATAAAAAAAATAAGATTGAAGAAAAAAACGTGAAAAACCCAACACAAAACAAATAAACACAAAAACTCATTGTAAAAACATTTTCTCTTTTTTTTAAAATATATATTTAGAGCCTTTAACTTAATGCAACAGAATAAAATGCAAAAAAAGAATGAAGGGAAAATGAAGTTCCCATTGGAAATCAGTATGGGTGAAACATTTTAAAAAATTCATTGACAACTTTGTTCTTCAAAAGTAAATTTTCAAGATTTTGAAAAAAAACCCAACAAACAAACAAACAACCCAAACTAAGAACCTACCGTTATCTAACACAGGATGATGGATCTAAGACCCTTAGATGTTGTCAATATGTGAATAATAATGTTTAAGTTGAAAGTACTCACCCCTTATGGTAATATTTGGCTGTGAAAAAGCGACAGCACTTCTATATTTGTCATTGTCATAGTCACCAGATGACCTTGAAGCAGATGCCCTGAGAGGCTGGAAAAGTTTGATCAAACATCTTTACCCAAATAAAAATGTGAATGAAAAGTCAGATTAGATCCTCAGAAGTTAATGGTGGAGTAATTAAAGATCCATACATTATTACAAGAACATGGTTAAGCAAGCTGAGTGAACATACTATTATTTACATGAAATCACACTGAATAAGTTCAGTCATAAAAAATAATAGAAATGTAAAAAGCATAAAGTGTAAAAGGAGTGACAGAACAAGTTCCATTGATTCAATGTGATTAATGTTGCAGCAAGTAGCCCTTCTCACAAAATAAAAAATCATGTGACTATAGGCTACAATATGGCTTGAGTATATGACCATGTCAATAAAATAAACAAAAATAATGGGTGGAAAAGGAGCATTTGAAATGTATTGACACAAAGTACAAATAGTCATACCCAATTCTTAATGGCTGAGTCTGTTGTAGAAACCCAAATGCTGGGTTGTGATGACTCCACTAGCTCTAACTGTAAAAAGAGACATATATTTTCATACATAAAACCAAGCAAATTAATCTTGAAAAACCCAAACTAAAGCCGAACACAAAATAAAACAAAAACTTTCAACAATTGCAGAATCAAAGTTATGACCACTGAGATGAGTAACTGATCATTAACAATTTGAAACTCTATCTAAATAGATTAAAATGAAACAAAATCAATAAAAAGAAATTATGTCAGAAATATTGGTTAAGATGATGAAAATTCAAAGTAAATAAAACATTCCTCTTCAACAACTCCACAAACTATCATATGGATTT
>JAOYNN010106615.1:0-17630 GCA_025770095.1 Goniobranchus kuniei | reverse complement strand
GGACTTCCGGTAGATTTGGGGGTGGGGGATTCGGGGGGGTGGGGCTCTGGGAGATTACGGGAGATTCCTGGAGATTCCGGGGATTCCGGCATTCTCATTTGGAGGATTCAATGTGATTCCGGTGGATTACTGGAGATTCTGGGGGATTGCGGTGATTTCGGCGGATTCCGGGAGATTCCGGTATTCTGATACACCGGAAAATACTGATTTATCCGACTCAATAAAGAAGGCAACCGTCATTTCTGTGAAGATGAAACCCTTCCCTTGACAAAGAAGAGTTCAAGAATTACCGACCTATATCAAACTTCAACTTCATATATTGAAGATTATTGATAAAGTCATGAGCAATCGCATAATTAAGCACGTGAAGCTTGGACAAGACATGCGAAATTTCAATCTGCCTCCAAAAAGGCACATGCAACAGAGACAGCCCTGATCCACCTCGTCAATGAAATTGCCATCAAAATTGATAAATGAAACTGTGTTATCCTAATTCTGCTTGATCCTAGCGCCGCCTATTATACAATTGTCCAAAAGCGTTTGATATCGCTACTTGAAGAACGATTCGACATCACTGGTAATACTCCTAACTGGTTAAAGAGCTATCTTTTTGATAAAACGTAGACTGTGGTGATCAATAATCTTTCATCAATCCCAACAACATTGAAATACTCAGTCCCCCAGGGTTCCATTATCTCCCTCTTCTATTCAGCAAGGTATCCCACTTGTCTATGTGACATCATATCTCAGCACAACCTCCATTCCATCTTTATGCTGACGACATGCAGATCTACGTTCCTGTTCAATTCAACGGTGAAAATGTGGCTGTGTCCCGACTTGAAGCTTTGCATCAACGCTATCTTGGATAGCTTGGATGAGTGAAAACAAATTGAAACTTAACGAAGAAAAAAATGAACTTATTCCATTCCTTTCCAACTTCAACCACAGTAAATTCAAAGTTGAAAATATCCCCTTTTTCGACCAGACTATCAACGCTAGCTCAACGGTTAGGAACTTGGGTGTCTCTGGGGAAAAAAAATCCTGTCCTTTGAAACTCAAATCACCAAATTAAGGCAACGTTGCAAAATACAACATAAGAAACATCTACAAGATGCGACCATGTCTCGATAAAGAAACAAAAAGAATATTAGTTCAAACTTTCGTCATGAATCAACTTAATTACTGCAAGCCTCATCCTCTGCAGCACACCTAAGTAAGGTAAAGTTAGTCTCAAACCCATGACTGAGTGTAGGGGAATTACGGGTAGAGCCCTAAGTATTCTAGGCATACGACATAATGTGGTAGTTTGCCATTGCTTTCCGCGCCGACTTTACTTACGCCATGTCTAGAAAGACCTAGCTACCCATTTATACTGCTGGGTGAACAGGGGGTCCCGAAAAAAAAAAAACAACACTGCCCGGCTGGGGTTCGAACTCGGGTCACTTCATATGGCGGTCAGCCGCTCTACCAACTGAGCTACTGGGCCACATCAAATTAAATATCTTCAGAAAATTCAGAATGAATGTGCCCGTCTTATAACATCAGCACAATCTCGGGATCACATTACACCAATCCTAAAAGACCCTCACTGACTTCCAGTCGATGAACGCATTGAATTTAAGATCGCAACAATCGTTTACAAGGTACTGCATGGAATGGCTCCTCAATACCTGGTGGTAATACTTCCGCCTAACGACCAACCCTCTGCCTCAGTTCGACCAGCCAATTACTCCAGCAAGCACCCATCCAAAACACCACAATTGGAAACAAGGCTTTTTTTTCAATCAATGGTCCAAAAATAAAGGAACTCTCTTCCAACTACCGACATAAAGTAAAGTACCTTAGATATTATAAAGAGACAGCTAAAGACACATGTGTTTAGGCAATCATATATTTAATTGTTAGGTATAAAGTTGTAGGTTGTGCAGTATGGTAATCAATGCTAGGCCTGTAATATCCTCATCATCAAGTTCCATATCTGTTCCAGATCATTTTCTGCCAAAGTGATCTGTCCATCGCCATATGAGCCAAGGTTGTACAGCACATTTTTCCTTGTGTTGTCCAGTTATTAAGGCTGTGAAGATAGTTCAGCATTTGCCTCCCTCTATCGCGTCGTCCATTGACCATTCCCAGCAATTTTAGAGCTTCTTGTTGTGGATGGCGGATGTTATGACCTAGAAACTTCAGCTGTCTCTTTCTTATAGTTGCCATTAGGGTTCTCTTTGTAGTTTTTTACCTACTTCCTCGTTAGTTGTTCTTTCTATGAGGGATATCCTCATCATTGGTTGTATGAACCACATTTCTGTTGCTTCAATTTTTCTCTGATGAGAGTTATACAATTAGAACTTTGATATTTGTGTCCATACTGATGTTTCTACGTTTCAGTATATTCTGCAATCGATTGAAGGCATTTTGTGCCACAGATATTCCTTTGTTGATTTCAGAATTACTTCGGCTAACTGATGTTATTGTACAGCCTAAATATTTAACATTCTACTTGTTTGATTGTTTCGTTCTTGCTTTTAAGGACACATCATGGTGGGACTGTCTTCTTTCATATTGTCTTACATTCAGTTTTTGCCATGTTCAATTCTAGACCGATCCTTTCACTGCTGCTGACAACCAAATCCAAAATAATTTGAAAGTCTCTTTCTGACTCTGCTATAAGCACTGTATCTTCCGCATATCTTAGGTTTGTGAGATTTTGTCCTTCAATAGATGCTCCATTCAATTCCTCAATGTCTCAAAGAATATTTCCACTGTATATAGTAAATAAGTCAGGAGACAACACACAACATCCTCTCACCCCTCTTCTGATAGTATTGATTTGATAGTATTGCAGCCTCACTTGAAGAAAACGTCTCTCTGAATACGAAATCATAGCACAAAAAATGGATGACAAATGAAATTTTAGACGTGATGAATCACAGAAGGAAAGTAAAAACAGAGACAAACAAACACAAGGACATTAATAAACTGATTAAAAAGAAATGCAATGATGCAAAAGAAAAATGGATTAATGAACAATGTACAGAAATTGAATCAATCAAAAATCGCGGCAACAAACATATGCACCAAAAGATCAAAGAGGTCTCCGGTGAAACTAAAACAAGCTCCAAAAATGGCTGCATCAAAGCAAACAATGGAACAATTCTAATGGAAAAAGACAAGATTCTAGAAAGATGGTCAGAATATATCGAAGACCTGTTCTATGGTGAAAGAGGAGATAAAAATATGATAAACAAACCTCTTGAAGGCTCACCTATTAGGAAAGATGATGTAGGAAGTGCGATAAAGATCATGAAACATGGAAAAGCAATGGGAGCAGATCCGATGTCAATCGATGCAATAAATGCCTTGGACGAATGGGGAATAGATTTTGTCACCAAACTATTCAACAAAATAGATGATTCTGGAATTATTCCAAGACACATGAGACAATCGGTCTTCATGCCGCTCCCTAAGAAACCTGGTGCAACTGAATGTGAGCAACACATAACCATCAGCGTCATGAGCCTATGACAAAGATCTTATCAAAGATAATATTAATGAGAATAAGATAAAAAACAAAATCAGACCTGAAATCTCGGAAAAGCAGTTGGGCTTTGTCGCCGGCAAGGGTACCAGGAACGGCATGTTCGCCCTATCCATGTTGGTGGAAAGATATGTAGAGATGAATAAAGACCTCTACCAATGTGTCTTATCATTAATGCAAAGGCCTTTAATAAAATTCAACACACCAAGCTTTTTGATATCTTCTCAAGTCTTGACATCGATGGTACAGATTTAAGAATATATATCCAAAATTTGCTCTGGAAACAAGAAGCAGCCATGCGCCTGGACAATGACCCAGCAATTGTAGGCCTTTAGTATAGTAAAGTATAAAGTATATACGTAGTTTTGATCTGATTATTCATAGATTGTAAAGCGCCAATTTATCGCCATAGATATGCAGTAAGTGGGACAAGGGTACAAGATACAAGGTAGGAAATAGTCCAAGACCAGACATATCACAAACATGTTTGCTTTTTTGTCTGATAAAGGAACTAGAAATGCAATATTCACTTTGTCAATGCTTATAGAAAGAAATATAGAAATGCAAAAAGATCTCCACCTCTGCTTTATTGATTACTCAAAGGCTTTTGACAAAGTCAGATATGAAGAATTATTTCAGATGTTACAAGAACTAGACATTGATGGTAAAGATTTAAGAGTTATTTGTAATCTATACTGGGACCAAACTGCAGCTGTAAGAATTGAGGAAGAACATAGTGAATTCCAATACATTAAAAGAGGAGTGCAACAAGGATGTGATCTTTTTAACCTATATAGTGAAATGATCTTAAGGAATCTAGAGAATATTCCAGGACTAAGGTAATGGTGAAAATCTTAATAATCTCAGATATGCAGATGATACCTTCCGCAGAAAAATATGATTGTCTGTTGGAAAATGTGTGAAATTTGGTAAAATTTTGAGGCAAAATATGGGGGAAAATTTTAATGAAAAAATTTGGTTGGCAAATCTGCTTTACAGACGTTACACGGTTTATATCCCAGCAGGCCATTGCACTCTGGTACACTTACAATTTCATGGCAATCATGCAGTGGAGCAGCCTGTTAATTGCATAGCACTAGCAAACTGACAAGATCTGTCATAGTCTATTTCCAGGTACTCAGTTTTACCTGAGTCGAGTGAGGTAAGCAAAGTAAAGTGCCTTTACCAATGACACAAGGCCAAGGATTTGTGGTTATGACCTAACCACACCACCAAAGCTCGATTCTATACAGTCAAACATGCTTTTATCTGGCTATGGTGAATGCCTTTTGATTCTCCACTCGTGCCCAGTTGTGTTAACCACTGAGCCTACCAATGCCCCCAGCTGAATTTTCTCAATTTGGAGCCATTTGTAATTTTCTCTATTCTTATGGACCTAAGATTGATTGTTGTTGTTGTTATTGTTCCAGCAGATCTCGGGATGTAGCCCTTTGTCTTAATGCCATTGTGAGGTAGAAGAATTTACAGGTGTCTGTTGTAGTTGAGGAGGATCTGAGTAAAGCATATTTTTAATTGATGGGACTGATATTAGGATGGATATGAGATTGATAACATAACTTAAAAGTCACTCCCCATCATCGTATGATTATTTTGTCTACTTCTCTTTGTTTTACTTCAGAGGTTCTAGTTGGTGGCTATTTTCTCACATGAAGTCTTATTATTATCAGGTATGGGTGCAGATCCATCAAAACCTGCATGCAAGAAAGCAAAGCAGATAAGACTCGAAAGGCATCTCTCCAAGAAACAAATGAATGAAGAGGCCGGTGGATCTGCATCAGTAAGACTTGTCTATATTTCCATAATGTGGCATTATTATTGTGATTGAATTATTATTTCTATTAAGTTATTTTTGAAATGTTGATCAGTTTGATTTGTATGATCCTGAAATGTTCACATGACATGTTCCAAAGTTTAAGACAATGGACACTATCTCATTTTAGAATACCAGTAATATCATTGAAAAGGAAATTGACAACAGAAAATTCTTAAAAGAGATACCATCATTTCAAATCACAGTTGTATAAAAATTGGAAAGGGAAAAAAGAAAAAACAAAAGCATTTTATTCTTATCATTTTAATCAGGCTTTTGGATTCATTGTTATGATCACAATCTCACTTAAAATAGAACTTAGTATTGAGATTGGAAATTATCCTTTTGTTAAATCACAGAAAGTATTATTTATGTTCAAAACTACTCGTAAGAAACATAAAAATATCTACCCACAATCATTGAAAATGCACTATTTTCAAGAGTTTGCTATGAAACTGATAAGTGTACTTATGTGAGCCATATTCACAAAACAAGATCCATGACTGATATTTTCATTGAGATGGTTTCCATATAATATATGTACGATATTCAAATTAATATTGTAAACCAGGCTTGAGGTAAAAGATCCAAATGCTGAGTTCTTCAGATTACATTTCATTCATCTCATAGTAACAAGAAGGCCAGTTCCTTTTTTTACAGGACTTGGTGTCTTTCCTTCTTTTCGAGATGCCATGGTTTGGCTTTGTTGGAAACTGTTCAGAAACTCAGGGTAGTCAAGGTAGACAACTGCTGCACAAGACCAGCAGATTGTGTCATCCCATCTCCATAATCACTTCTTGAAAGCTTTCTATATGCATGCTGAAATCTATGTTATACTGGTTGTCATTGAGGTGTGTCGTCCCATCTTCATAATTACTTCTTGAAAGCTTTCTATATACATGCTGAAATCTATGTTATACTAGTTGTCAGTGAGGTGGGCCGTCCTATCTTCATAATTACTTCGTACAAGCAATCTATATACATGCTGAAATCTATGGTATACTAGTTGTCAGTGAGTCAATGCCAGGCCATTTACTGATGAACTATGCATACCAGTATATATGTGTCTCTGTTTCCTGTTGTCTTGGCCATTATTCTTGTTGTCATTGTTGGGAAAGGAGTGGAAGAAAGAATCATCATTCAATAATGATCATTATGGGTCAAAAGCTTGAATGAATCGGTTGTAATGAATACAGTACAGTTCTTGTCCATATATAGTCCATACAAGTGATAAGCTTGTCAAATAAACTAGATATTCGTTGGACATAAACACGCAACACATCGCCATTGCTTGGCGCCATTAGGAAGAAACATTCTGTTGATCTCTCTGGAGGTCTTAAGTCAATTATAGTTCCTCCTGGCCTATTCATTAAAACAGTGTGCTTATTTAAAATAATTAGCTTTGTCATTGTTATTATCTCGCTCACACTCTCTTTGACTGTCTCTTTACCGTATGCCAAGGTATAAGCCACTTACAACAGCTCTCCATGCATCTCCTCAACTTTGATCTCGGTCTGCCTCTCTTCTTTTGCCCCTGAGGATTCCATTGCAATGACTGTTTGTTTTCTGGTTGCTTCCTCAGTGTTTGGCCCTACCATCGCCATTTTCTCCTTTCCAGCTCCTCTGATATCATCTTCTGTAGCCATTTGATCCTCAAAAGCTTCCTCATGCGTTTACAAAGGTCTGGAGTTTGTGAAGGAGGCTTTCTGATTCTTCCACGTCTCGCACCCATAGAACAACACTGGCTTTACATTTGAGTTGAAAACTTACACTTGGTCCTTGTTGAGATATTCTGTCTTTCCAAACTTTTCCCAAAGAACGGAATGCTGTGCCAGCATTGAATATTTCAGCCTTTATATCCACATCTGTTCCTCTTAAATCCTAGGTATGTTAAAGTGTTGACTTCTTCAAGTTCTTGATCCTTGACCTTCATCATTTCTTTATCAGGGGAACATACTCTGAGGGCTTTTGATTCCTTGGATGCATACATGGTGCTACAATTCTTATTATCACTGTGTGTAAAATAAGCAAAGTATCATAGGAAAGAAAGTCTCTTCTTGCCCTTATTTTTTTCAGTCATGCATGGACTATGTAAAGCGTGAATGTGTTGGTTGAAATGCTCTTGACATTTTCACGAGTGAATAAGTTTGCTTTTTCACTGTTATTTTCAGAAGGTGGAGAAGAAGAGTGAAGCAAAGACTTTGGAAGATTTTCTTAGTGAACCAGACCATGCCCAGAATTGTGTGCATAAACTTGAGGTTGGCAAGACATGTTGTTTATACCTAATGTTTTAAAATTGTTTTTATCTTTTTAATTTTTTTTTTTTTCATTTTTAAAGTTGAGAAAGTTTTCATTTTACTTTACAGTGTGAGTTGTTTTATGCATGTTTTTGCACTCTATTCTGCAACAGTGAGTAAGGCATAGAGGTTATTTTATAACCCACTCAGTTTACAGTCATTAAAAAATGATGTGCCAAACTCATAGCCAACACTCAGACCTTCCAAAGTTTAGTCTAATAGTTCATAATTCATTGCTCAAAGAAATGATGACAGTCAACCCAGTGGAGGCTTGTAAATGAAAATTTACAGAATATTTATTCATATAAACTTTAAATATTTCTGCTCTTTTTCTTATAACCTTTGATCTGCCAGCACCCCCACTTTCTTTACACCTAATTGCTGTGCCTGAGCAAAACTGCCCCTGGAAATGGCCAGCCACTGATTTTTGTTTTCAGTCCCTTATACAAGCTAACAATTTTTCTTGTTTCTCAGGACATCCAGATCAATGATGATGCGCATACTTCTTCACTCACTCATTCCTTAACAAATGTCATAGGGATGCTGCAACAGGCACTCTGGAAGTCAGTCTTCTCCATTCCTCTCTGTCATCAGCCATGCAAATCACTGCCATTGGTGATTGGCCTGTCCATGCCTTGACGTTGTCTCCCAAAATTTTTTCTGGCGTCCTCTTCGACGGCCTCCCTCCACTGTTCTACTTAGCTGTAAAATCTACCCATGTGTATAAACAGGCAACAGAGGGGACAAGATCTTATTGTGACAGCAAATGGTTTTCAGCTGATAGATAATGAATGGAGTTATTTCCTCCTTCTAAATATTTTCTGATAGATTTAATGATTTTGGAGGGGGTGTTGAGGGTAGCGTTATAATGACACAGGGTCTGAGCTCAAAATCCCCATTCCCCTGCCTCCCCATTTAAAGTAAAAAGATTGGAGATTGTGATATGTATTGAAAACACAGCCCCATAACAAATTTGGCTATGCACTGCGGTTCTAATTCTTACATCTTTTCTCCCAAATGGTATTAAAGTAATTACACAACAATCAGGCTATCTGTCAACTCTTACCCTATGCCCGCCCTAGAATACTGCCATGTTATAACAATTTTCACCTTCCTTCGCACCTTACCTCCCAATCCACACCAAGACCAAGCCAGGTTATTGTTATCAGTGCATCATTGCTGTCTCACACTTCCCTCAGAGAAATAGACCATGATTGATAAATTCCAATCATTGGCACAGCAATTGTTTACTACCAAAGAAACCAATCAGAGCATACTTGAGATTCATAACAATGTGCTTAGTCAATCTTGACCAAACCAATCAGTATGCATTATCATAAAAGTTATCCTCACCTGTCAAAAAAACTCAACTCTTGTTTCACATATATGAGACAGTACAAACAAAATTTCAGAGCTATCATTTCCCTGAATGGTGAGCAGAAAAGAAAATTTGATGTCCAAAACCATCGTCACAATAGTACTTGTATGTGACAATATCAAGTGAAGACAAATGGAAATTTATCTTCCCCAAGGCTCTAAAGCAGTAGTCTTTGTTTTAAAAATTTTGGCTCGTTTACAGAGATTTTGTGTGATTTTATGATTTGATGCTTACTCCCATTAGAGGTTTTTTGTTTTGTTTTTGTTTTGTTCTTGTGTTTAAGGCCATTTGCTCCCATAGTCATCAGACTTTATAGCCTCGGCATCTTTCTTGATTACTTTCTCTTCATATTGCTATGTATCCAATTTTCTGTAGATCTATAGTTGATGTTATAGTGTTCCGAATAATATTATTACCTAGTATTATATATGTAACAGACGGAAATTATTTCTACTTTGAATTTTAGACAAATTGATTATTTTATCTCTGTTTATGGTACAGACATTGACTATGCAGAGGACATTGCTCTGTTGTCAAATTCCTTGGAACAAGCCCTACTCTTGTAAATCAAGTGGAACGGGCTGCAAAATATATTGGCCTACGTATAAACAAAATGAAAATGGAATATTTCTCTCCAATCAAAATAAAAAAGAGGAATCCTTTCAATCCGAATTGAATCTTAGGGGCCGGAGCTTATCCTGGTTTCTATAACATGAAGCGGACAGTGACATACTTATCCATCACTCTCTGAATAGAATGTTAATCTATTGCAGAGTACTTTTTCAGACAAAACTGTACCCATTTTCACCTGGGTTGAGTGAAGCAACAGGGCTTAAGCAAAAATCACATGTATCCGTAGTGAGATTCGAACCATCTGCCTTTCAATCAATAGACCAACACTCTACCAATGAGCAACAGCATCCCACAATCAAAATAAGCAAGGTCATAAGACAACAAATGATAACATCCTCAAACAAGCAAACATCTTGGTTCGTGGCTCATGACCTGTGAAAATGACATTGAGGTCGGAATAGCTAACCCTGGACTGTGCTCCGCAAATGAGGCAAAGTTTGGAAATCAGAACTTATGATCAATTTTCAAGTGGAATTTTTCGGAGCAACAGTAGAGTCTGTCCTGTTATAGGGATCCAGTGTTGAAATTGACAGAGGCTTTAAAGAGAAAAGTTGATGGCTCTGACACTGCTTGAGAAACAAAGAAGAAGTGATGAATAAAGTGACAATGTTGGAACCATCGCACAGGATTAGATCAAGAAGAAGACCAGCAATGATATACCTGGACCAACTGGAAAAAGATAGCGAAATCACAAGAGATGTGCTGCGCATAACAATGGAGAACAGAGGCATGTAGAAGAAACACATCACAAGCATTCGACTGAGTTCGGTGGAGTAAGTTTTATTATACACCGAAAAATGTTGCTCTTCAGGAGTTAACATTGCATGCTGGGATGGCTGCAAACAATGTAAAAGTCTTGATGCAATAGTTTTTAATCAAACAAAGAAATGGTGGACTTCTTAACTGAAATCTGATCTTTCTCTCCAATCATAATAGGTACTTTTGGATAAAAAAAAAATCCTTTATTTTGTTGGCTTCCGACACTTTCTTTTCACTATAGATCAGACTTGTTAGATCAAGTCCTCCCAGCCCACTGTTTACCTCGAGCTTTGATGAATCACACAGAGTTTATGAGAGCTATCAAATGAAAATTCATGGAGATCCCCCTGGAAAAGCCAATCCAAAGCAGTACACAAGATTTCTATGTGATTCTCCCCTTGTGGTAATCTTCCATTATGAAGGAAAATTTATAGGGCTCTGAGAGAAGACATGGTGAAGTGAGATGTATTTCGATTTGGTTTACCCATCATTTTTTAACTTATTAACTAAATGAATTTTTGGCTTGAAAATTATCACAGATAAAGTGAAATGAAAATTGAGGGTTTTTTTTTTCAAATTTCAGGATTCTAAGTTTACCACTCCCTTCATCATGTCTTATCTCAATGTGCTCATGTCATTTTCATTTTTTCCCCTCTGACACTGTAGTACAGGCTATGTTCTCCTCTAGCCATTCTCTTATTTTCTAAATTTCAGTCTTACATCTTTTGGTCATAGCAATCTGTAAATGGCAATCTCTTTTATTCTTGGATTCCTCATCTGATGATCAGTTTTGTCCCCTCTATTTTATCTCTATGTACAGCAGTCACCAGTCTATACAGATGTGCACATATACTACCAACTGAATTATTTCTTCTTTGGATCTCAGTCTTTTTGCCAACATTTCCCCCTGATTGTCTTGCCTCTTATGGACTGCTCATTTACAAAGGGCTAGATGTCAATTCCACTCTTCATCTCAATGCAGAATAAGAAGATCAATAAGTAAGCAAAGGAAATGCGTTGTCTGCAAAATAAGTCAACTTGTGTATGCCAGTCACCTGCATGAGACGGTCATTTCTGTTTGGTGCAAATGATGGCAGCCTTGATTTTGTTTGACTTCATTTCACATAAAGGTTTTCCACTTAGGTGTTAGTGTTAAATGGCATGGAATAATCTTTATTGGCTGGCATTTGTTCTATCAAAATGAAGTGCTTTCTTTGCATGGCTTTGTGTTCACAAACATTTTCTCTCTTTTTTTTTTTTCTAGATTCAATCGTATCGTTCTTCGATGGAGGTTCAACCTTTTCTTCTAAGCTTCCAGGAATCTTATTCGGTGTATCAAAAGTACCAGATGGCTATTCATAATGATTCCCCAGAGGATTGTGATAGAATTTGTTTCAAGGAATTTCTAATTGATTCACCGCTTGAGGTGATTTTTTCCCTCTTTGTTTTATTGTACAAATTGAAGAATTGACATTTATTTTTATTTTGTTTTCATTGAGGCAGTTTATTGATATTATTTCAGATCTTTTCCTGTCATCATTTACTTCTTTTTCAAGTTCTTTGTTTCTCATTTGTTCACACCTAAAAACCATACCATTAGTTGTCATCTGTCTGTTAATTCAGACAGTCCATTTTCCTGTCATCTTCAGTGAATAAAGAAAAATTTCATGATTTTATGTGTGAAGGATTACTTAAATATTTCAAGATTTCGAAAATATTTTCTTTTTGTGGTGTGCTGTTGAAAGGAACATCGGTTGATTTTGTGCAGTTTCATTTCATCAATTAATCATGTCACTTTTTTCTGTTGTGTTCTTGAGAGATGTAGTGGTAAGTTTTTGTCAAACTTTTCTGTATGGATACACTTTTGGCCAAAGATGTAAGAAGAGCCTTTTACTCTGTGACTTTCTCGATCTCAGTTTGTGTGTTTTTCTTTTGTTTATGTTGTTTTGGGGGTGGCCTATTTCTTTTTGAAGTTTAATGTTGAAAGACATTTTTTATTTTGCCCTCATAGATGATCAAGAGTTATTAATAATTGTTGTTGCTTATATAAGGGAGGGCGTTTTTGTTTGTTTTGATTTCAACAAAATCCACTAAAGGTTTAGAATCAAAATCACTGAAATATAGTTGAGGTTCCAGTTATGACAGTCAATCTATTCTGTAATTTTCAAAGTTTTTAATTTTTCAAACATTCTTTTATCAAGCTTAAGGAGGAAGTAAGATAGATTTAAGAACTTATTAAAAATATGATATGTGCTTGCCTATAATAATATTTATAAGAAGTACAAGAAACTCACTGAATTGTTGATTTAAATAAAGATTGTTTTTTCAATGTTTGTTTCTTTGTGAAAGTCTTTTCTGTACTGCCATTTCTGTCTGTAATCTTGTTAAACAGATGTAGCTGATAAATCCAACATTGGATATAATTGTATAAACAGTGGAGTCCTCTTAAGATAAACTCCTTCGGACCAGGCCAAAGGGTTTATCTTAAACAAGGTATATCTTATCCATTTCCAAACTGTGGTACCTACTGTAAACTAAATTTAGAATCTATAGAGCCATTGTAGATCTAGCAAGGCGTTGTGACCTTTGCTCTCCATAAAGGAAGGGGAGAGGGGACAAGGGATTGGTGTTGAGGAATTGTACCAGTGAAAATCGGCCTTACGGGCAGGGCTTCCCTTTTCAGGCTAGTTTAAGAGGTTTCTTCACCCTTTGGTTTTCTATCTTAAGGGCTGTTTTAACCTATATTTGAGCAACTCAAAGAGTTGTTGTTGGCTTTTTGTTCATGTCTGACAAACTAATCCTCAAAAGTCAATTATCTCCCAGTGTTATAGTAAAGGATGTTTGCATGTAATTACAAACATTCAAATTACCCGCACATTCACTCAGACACACACAAAAAGTGACCATGATTATGACTGAATGCAAAAGAGTTTTAATTAACTGTAAGGTAACATTGTTATCATAGCAATAAGAAATAAATGAGTAATATTGATCCATGTGTGTGATTGTTTTGTTAAATCATTGACTAATGTATATAAGCTTCGGGATAGTGAAGAGGGGGGGAAATGATGCTTCCAGATGCACATTTCCTATATTTTAAAGGGAATGCAAACCCCTGAAACAAAATTTTAAAGTGTAAAAAACTTTCACAAACCCTTCCACCCACTGGCAATCTGGATGTGAAAGAGAGGCCACAAAATGACTTGAAAAGTTTATTTTAAGCAGACTGAGAGCGAAGGAGAGGGATTCGCGTTTATTTTAACCAGACTTTGTTTAGTAGACTTATATAGATGAAAAATGGGACCGAGTGAATAGTTTATCTTATCCAAGATTTTATCTTAAGCAAGTTTATCTTAAGCGGACTCCACTATATACCTTAATTGTCCAATGCATTCATCCAAATTTCGTTTAATGTAATCAGTTTAATTTTAAAGAGCAACAGACAAGAATTGTGATAAGGAGTCTTGTCACGAGTAATAGTTTAAGTCTTTGCCACGCATGTGCATTTGCACAAGTTTTTACTTCCATTTTCGTGAACTAATATTTTATTGTTTGTTGTTTTTTGTATTTTGTTTTTGTTTGGGTTTTTTAACAGGAAGAACACAAAGAAGAGGGACCAGCTGTTGGATATGGGTCATTCCATCAACAATATCTTTTGGATGGGAAGATCATAGCAGTTGGAGTTATTGACATTCTTCCCCATTGTGTTTCATCAGTGTATCTATACTATGACCCAGCTTATGATTTCTTGAACCTTGGAACTTACAGCGCTTTGAGGTAATCTACTCATTTAAAAATGAAAACAGACATTCCCCTGTCCATCAAGGCCATTAAGTCATAAATTGAAAGTGAATTTGACTTATCTTTCTTTGACTGAAAGCCTTCTGTTGTGGTGTCAAAAAAGATCTCAGCTTCAGCCGTTTCACTGATCTCTCCCATGAAAGCAAACCGTTTCTTCCTGTCTTGTGATATGACTCTTATTTGTTCAAGTTCAGTCTCTGATTTTAATTTGATGTTCACTGATCTCAAAACATGAAAGAAAAGTGACTTTAAAAGATGAAAAAGATGAGGTTCATGGCCAGCTTTCCCATAAGAAAACAGGCACTACACTCTTCACATGATTTATTTCCCTAGCAAGCCGTTGCACTCTGACACTTTGTCAACTTCCTTGGGATCAAAACTGACTAAAGATGATTTGTTTACCCATCCTTTAAATAACAAATCATCTTTAGCCAGAGATCAGGCCGATCGTTATCATTACCCTGCAAACGAAAATGTTAAAAAAGAACCCTCATGAGTTACTTATACGATTGTTTTTAGTAATTTCTGTGATCTTTTTATGTGAACAAATTTTTATTACATGCAATACTTTGGCGATTGGTATCAATTTACACATCTTGTGATAAGCGTAAACACATTTTTATCTGATGTGTGATGATTACCTGACTTTTATTTCACTTTTGATTGTTGATTTAATATCGTCATTATAATTTTTAACAGATATATGGGAAAACTAAACACAGCCCAATTATGGATTTCACTCCCATAAGAAATAACAGATGCCAAAACAGTTGCACAATTTGAAAACAATATAAACAAAATTGAAGTAATCAGAAAAAACGAGACTTGTTTGTTTGTCCACTCAACTACCATACAGTCGCAATTATCTTCACATCCTGAGAAGCTGTGACTTACCATTTGGATTGGATTGGATTGGAACTAAACAATGTGCCTTTTAATAGACAATGAAGATTTTATTCAAATTTATTCAAATTCAATGGAGCAGCCTGTTAAAGCGCATTGCACTAGCAGTCTGACACGATTTTTACTACCTATTTAACCAGATAGGGGAGTCAAATAATGATGTATGAAATCGGCTGGCTATTGCAAAACAGAAACTTCAAAGTTAAAAAAAACATCTTTCTCATATGGGTCAGAATTTAACACATTAGCTAAGAATCATAAGAACATGTATTTTCCCTTCAGCCCCTTACGGGTTTGATGCATGGACTTTACATCAAAATGACATCAACAGAATACATGCCTTTGAAATGTCATGCTACAGAAGTATCCTAAATATCACGTGGAAACAAAAAATAAAAAATGAAGAAGTGAGGGGGAGAGTAGACATAGAAAACAGCCATTTGATGAAACATATCAAAAAGTAAAAATTAGTATATTTCGGTCATGTCAAAAGACACATCTGTTTAGAAAAAAATCATGATAGAAGGTGAAAGAACATGAAGAGGACCAAGAAGACAGTGGAAGGATGACATAGAAAGTTGGTTGGGAAAGAGCATTGCTAAGGCTGGAAGACTCGCTTTGTACAGGACTGCTTACCAAAAGCACATCTGGGCGGATTCGCTCCAGGGAATAGCATTCCCAAGGAGTTTGCTGGAGCGGTAAGGGATGGTAAGGTATTGACATGTACTCATTCACACCTAGAATTTGAAAAAAAACAACAAACCCAGAGCTAAGTTGGACTCAAGGTAAGCAAAATTAATCCATTTTAGTTATGTTTTGTTTATAGCAATCTTAAAATGTTTGTGACGGGTAAGGTTAATGGTGAAGAGTTTAGTTGCATATAGTTATATCTTTTGTTCTTTTTTACATGATTTTCCTCTTGGGTAAACAAAGCAATTTCAATTGGTAAAATGTTATTCTGTCCTCAGAGAAATTTCTTTTGTCAGGGAACTGAGTAAGGCTGCCCCTAATATTGTGAATTATTATATGGGTTTCTACATTCACTCATGTCCCAAGATGCGATACAAAGGGCAGTATACACCTTCCTTCTTAGTTTGTCCAGAAACATATTCTTGGATCCCTCTTGAAAAGTGTCGGCCCTTGTTGGATGTAAACAGATACAGCCGTCTGGAAAAGGAAGGTGTAGGTAAGTGTTATTCAGTGTAATTATAGATTTCACCAAGTCATGTGTGGATCTTGAGGATAAGAGCAGGACTATTATGGTTAGTCTTATATTTATGCTGGCTAACTCAGTAATTATCTAAGGGTAGGAAAATAACTACCCTTCGAAATACAAATGATGGATAGATAAGGAGTAGCAAAAGAAAAAGAAAGATAACTTAGTAGGAACTAAAGTGATAATGTGTGATATGGATTATGATAACAGCCAAAGAGGGATGAGCAACAAATATGGAGATAAACACAACTTGCTCACTTATGATAGGTTTTCAGCACTAAGGCTAAAGCATCATTTCAAAGTACCGATAACATATTTTATTAGCGACCTATCTAAAGCACATTTAATCAAGATAGAATCATATCGATACCAGTCTCATCAGAACGGCCAAGCACCAGGGTTTTATTTTTCAGGAGAGACAAAAATATGTCTCTAATGGCTATGCTAAACACTTCAGAGTACACCTTGATACAAGACCATGTACCAGAATCAACCAGTAAAACCATGACAAGTTCGCTAAAGTTCAGTGCATCATTATTGCATAATGGCATATGGCTCGTTTGTCGTCCGATAAAACGCTCTCATCAGAAAGGCCAAGCGGCATGGGTGTCGCTTAGCGCATTTGATGAGAATGGCCATGTGTAGTCCACGTGGTATCATTCATGCCGCAGACTGGACAAGCGACAATGTTTCATAGCGTTTCCTTATTATGGATGAAAGGAATGTCAGAATCGGAGTAGTTATAAACTCATTAAGTTGAGAGTATGAACCTGTTCTCTCCCCTTGGTTATGATTTGCTGTCTATTAATCTTGTGTCTTATTATTTACTCTTACATTCTTATTTATCACAGAGCAAAGAGAAAAATCAAAGATTGCTGAGAGACTTATTAGGCACCAAAGAGTTAGAAAGGGAGAAAGATAGGCACTTATCGAATACAAAACACAAATGTCATAGAATTAATTTTGATCCACCGAATAGTAATTAATTAGATGCTAGAAGCAGACAAAATAAACGGGTTGATGAGAAGGATGTAACAATATGAAGAAAAAATTAATGGAATGACATGTATGTTAATTTCATTAAATTCTTTACCACACTAGTTGGTATTTATATTCTGAAATAGTACATATTAAAATATCAACAACAACACACACACTAAAATAATAACATCATGAAATCATTAGGTGGCACACAAATACATAAGATAAGATAAGATAAGATAATATATAACTTTATTGTCCTTAAAAAGGCACATTGGCTTTGTTGCTGTAAAAAT
>JAOYNN010106504.1:0-11640 GCA_025770095.1 Goniobranchus kuniei | reverse complement strand
GAGAACCCGCATTTGGTTATATCGAGACCCATCCTGTTTGTATCTTCCTTCACGGGAAAGACGGCAGCTCGACCACAACCGGATCAGTAGAGATGCATCAAATAGATGCATTGTGTTTACAAATTACATTTAATTTGTTAAAGGGTAAGCTTTATCTGTTCTTGGGCTGAGAGAGGAATTTGGTATGCGATATCAAATTTGAATTCTAAAATTGACAAAAGCCTGTTGAATGAGGACTGCATTTTTGTGTAATTGAATTGCAAAAAATCTCGTCATCCCTGACAATCTGTTTAAGCAACATAGAATACTGCATTCCCATTCTACTGCATATGCGACAAATTGTATCCCTTTCATATTTTCTTCGATTATGTTTTCTATGTAACCACCATAGAAAAATCGTGTCATTGTCCACCACCTTGCTGACATTGAAACATGTCGAACGAGCTTGCTATGTGACTAGTGGCTAAAGTCATATGCCATGTAACTTTTTTCGTTAAAGAACAGCTTATGACGAGTGTCCATAATTTGTCATTCCATTTTTAAACAGCGTACGGAAATTAGAGACCGGGGCAAGGCTTTAACGAATGACGCACGGTGTATGACTTTCTCTGAGTGCCACCAGCCTTACTCGCGTTTTACGACATGCCTGGTCAGCTGGCAGTGTTGTATGAATGAATATACATGTATGTGTGTGTGGTTGTGTTTTGTATCATTTGCACTCAACTTTACACATTGATGGGGGGGCCCCCCAAATGCTGTTTGAACTCAGACGTTTTCAACAACGAAATTAAACTTCGGTGAATATGAAAATAGAATGCTAAACAATACCAAAAACTGGAGCAATTCTTATTGGAATACCAATAGAAATGTTCTTTAAAAAGTGTTACTTGTGCATTTATGAAATTACAACAGTGTAATAACTGTAAATGGTGTAAAGAATTTACATGTAAGCGCCTATATCGATGCAGGTCTTTCCTTCGCCAAAAAGATCTGTTGTAATATTGTACTATTTAACTCTTCTCTCCACGTCTTCGTCAAATTCTGGAAAGGCCCTAACAGTATTGATTCTACAACATAGTCTAGATATAAACCTAAACCAAAATCTGTTTGCCTAGGCCCATCGATCAAACTGCAACATGCACTGATGATGCACCTAACCCTAGGAGGTGTGTAATAAATGGTGAAATCAAAAGCCAAAGCGTGACCATTCTGGACCAAATTGCGATTTAAAACCAACACCGATTTAGATAGGTTAAATGGTACATTTTACTCTATTTCTTAGTAGTTTAGATTAGTAGATCTATCTATATTTTAAACTAGATTTTAGATTTCTTCCATTAGATCTCGATCTAGGACGTTATCGACCAAACATCAAAATGACCAGACCAGATTGTATGGTAGTGGTAGGGCCTAGATACATGTAGAACTAGAACAAATGAATACAATATTCACTGTGACAGTGTGTTGTGTGGCAGTACTAACAGAGATGGGGAGTGGCGGGAAAAGTGAAGGGCCAGCAGGACAATGACGTGTAGATTGTTATGGTTTGCCACGCGATTGTTTACCTTACAACACTAAGAAAATCGCCAGAAATTATGAAAAATGAGACAAAAATGCAAAATATACGAAACTTGCGGTAAACATCGAAAATCGCGGCCAATGCCATTTCCTAGAGGACCAGAATAAAGTGTGTCCATAGATCCACATGAGCTTAGAGACTTGCAGCTTAAAGTTAAAGATCCTGCAATATTGGCGGCCATTCCCCAAATCTGCTGTGTAAATGGCATATGATCGTTCAAAACATCAAGATTACTTCTCATCCTGACAACTGATACCAAAATGGGGGATTATAAATGGTTTAGACACACTACCAAATTCCAACTTGCCAAAATTGCTTGAAAAACTATGAGAGGATCTCCTGAAGAAAAAAAAAAAAAAAAAAAGGAAATGGCACATACGCTATTTGAGAAGGGTGACCACTTGTTTTGTTAACCCCCTGAATGTCAACAGTCAATAGCAAGTTGCTGGAATGTCAGGGTCATGGGTGCTGCTAAAGGTGAGTACTACTGTATAAATTGGACTGCCCCTCTAGAATCCAGCGTCTCAAAATGTGTTCAAACAGATCAGATATTGACATACTCATCCCAGATTTCTCAGATGATTAAAAGCAAAACATGAAGAAATATATTCAAGACACCTTGACAATAATGAATCAGGAACAAAACAAAAACACTTAAATCAATCAATCAAGAAATCCATGACATGTCTTTTTTTAAATTTTATTGAAGATTCATCATCATTGTTGCAGGAAAATAGCTAGCCGCATTCATTAACTGTTATAAACAGTCCAGTAATGTACATCAGTGCCTCATCAAGGTTTGCAAAAAGCAACATTTTTCCAGTAGATGCCAAGATCAAAATCAGTAATTGCAAACACCTTGAGTCATTTGTTATTTTAAAATAAAAAAAATAAAAAAAGTTCTCAATTCTGGTGTCAGGGGATTGTGGATGCTTTTCAGTTGGGATACAACAAAGGCTGCTCTCAATACATGAATTAAGAGGAAGCAAGCTACTACCCCATATGACACAACACGGGCACTGTTTCAGTCACGTCGTCTAAATTGAGGCATGTTAAGACACTGACAAAACACGGCCAAAGTGGTGAATTAGTATACACATCCAGAGGGTAGGCAAAAAGATATTTCTGTACAAGATTGCCCTGCAAAGATGGTTTCTATACAAAATAATAATAATTTAAAAAAAAAAAAAAACAGAAGCTGGCTAAGAAATCAGCGTCAAATTTCATCATCTTCGTCTCCATCTGGCAATTCTGTATTTTGGGCAATCTGTAAAGAAAGGGATGAGAGAAAAAAAAGCCATTTGCCATCAAATGTGTATATACGGTACCCACAAATAAAAACATAGTAAATACATCACTGCTGTAAGTCTCGAAACGCACGTAAAAAATTAGGACATAAGGTCTGGCTTTATTTGAAAAGAATGAGTGTCCTCCAACTCAATCTATAAATTGTCTAAGTTCCTAGACATTTATAGAGGAGGTGGAGGACACTCATTTCAAATAAAGCCAAAAACACCATGACTCATAGACGAAAGCACCTCAGGAACTGGCTTGAACAATGGCTTGACAAACGTTCCAAAACCTGCAAGACTTAGCATCTAACTTAAACCTGTTGGAGAAACTATTTTTGCATGTAATTCCTTACACACTACCATAAACAATGCACATTGCAATAGCACACACCCGGTTGATGGATTTGTACACACCATGAAGCATCAACAAATCCACCAATTGTTTCACTTTGCCAAGACACTGATTCCCAATACTTTTCCCATCTGAAAAATTCAAAACTTTGTTTATCAATTGACCATATGTGATCATTTGAAAACTGAAATGCAAGGTTTGGCAGGACTAATCTGATATTGTCCACAAATAGAGAATAGTAAAAAAAAAAAAACAACAACAAGAGTCTGGGATACCTAGTGTTAAAATGACATTGACTGTAGCCTGACACTATTTGTTTGGCAAGGAGAGCCACAATGTGAACAATTGGGTTTTTTTTTTCTCAGTTAATTGTGAAATGGTCAACTGCCAAAAACTGTGCCATACAGTACCTGTCATCTTAGCATCCTTGCTGTTTGGCTCACTCCAATAAGCAGAATCGGGTCTCCGATATATTCTTTTAAATAATCTTACCTATAGGGCCTACATATAATATAAATTCACATTCATATAATTTCTCCTTCATTGCTTTTTAAAAAAATCATTTAGTTGGTCTTACAGGACATATCTTTAACAACTTCTATCACAGTGAAATACAATGTCAAAATGTCAATTTTCACCCAATTTCTTATTTACCAATGACCTTCCCAACAGCAAGAAATGTGTTTGCTGAGCTCATCGAGGAGCTCCAATCACAAGACATGGCCTCATCGAATGATGACAACGACTACAACGTTCATAATTATGAAATATCTCACAGTTCTGATGATAGTCAGGACTCGAAAAAGGATGATTTTGACCAAGTAGATCTAGATCCAGCAGCTAAACACTGGATAGATCTAATGATGAGCGAGTGGAGGTTTTCTTGATGATTTTATGATAAGGAGCTCTGGAAGACGTTAGAATAAGAGACAAATAGATATACTAGAGATCAACTAAAACTAGAAGAGCCATTATAACCATATAGTAGTAGGTACAAGGAATGGACTGCAGTGACTTCGAAGAATTTTTGTACTTCACATACAACATGGCACTGGGTAAGAAAAGAAGTTGCATTGCGCCTTCGACAGTTTTGTTTGGGTGGTTTTTTTTTTGTTTTACTTATTTTCACACAAAGAGGACTGTATAGCATAGACATTTGGTCAACAATAACAAAGAACATTCCAGTGATAGATAAAGCACGAACACAAACATTTCCATATGAATGTTATTATATGTTTAGCCATTTGACATCTTTGTGTGATTGCATATGGTACTTTCTAAAAAGTTGAAAACAGATAATATAGCCTTGAAATAAAAATTTACCAAACAAAAGTTTCCTACATAAATATATTTGAAAATGTATGTGTGTGTTTATTAGCTGTTTATCTTTATTATATGTAGGTTTCATATCTCTTAACTTATATTTGGAGACCCGATAACTTACGAGTTCTACTGGCAGACATATCATTACGGACCCAAAGTGCTAGCATAGCATGGTGGTCTCTCTCTCTCTCTCGCACACCTCCAGTCCAAAGATCACATTTAAGAAAGAAAACAACTGATACATTTAGCTTCTGAGTTAACAAACGAACGAACTAACAAACTCTTCTTTCAATGACACATTGACT
Organism: Goniobranchus kuniei; assembly: GCA_025770095.1. NCBI lineage: Eukaryota > Metazoa > Mollusca > Gastropoda > Nudibranchia > Chromodorididae > Goniobranchus > Goniobranchus kuniei. The sequence goes on along the minus strand of JAOYNN010106504.1, from coordinate 6,789 downwards.
CTTTCACACACACGCACACACACACACACACTAACATACAAATTTCCTCCCTCCTCTCACTCACTCTAATACACAAACAAGCTCTCCAACTCATACACAGGAAAACTTACAAACTCCTTGTGTTTCAATGACACAATCTGTCATAAACACACACATACACACACAGACACAAACAAATTCCCTCTCTTCTCTCAATCACTCATCCTCTCAACCTATCACACAAACAAGCTCTCTAACTCATACACAGGAACACTTGAAAGTTCCTTCTCTTTCAATGACACACCGACTCTTTCTCATAAATACACACACAAACACACATAAACATACAAACAAATTCCCTCACTCTTCTGACTTACCCATCTTCTCAAACGATCACACAAACAAGCTAACTAACTCATATACAGGCACACTTCCAAGCTCCTCTTTCAATGGCCCATTGAGTCTGGCTCATAAACACACACAAACAAATTCCCTCCCTGGTCTTACTCACCCATCTTCTCAAATGATCACACAAACAAGCTAACAAACTCATAACCAGGCACACTTCCAAGCTCCTTATCTTTCAATGACACATTGGCTCTTTCTCATAAACAGACACACAACACCCAAACATGTAGTTACAGACACATTCTCTCCCTCCTCTCATACACTCACCCTCCGAAACTCTAATACACAAAAGCGATCTTAAACAAACACACTGGTAAAATTACAAGCACTTTCTCTTTCAATGACACGAACTCTCTCTTTTTCTCCCTCTCTTACTGTCCCTCAGTGGTTTTTTCCTGTCTGTCTGTCTGTCTGTCTCTCTCTCTCTCTCACACACAGACACACACACACACACCCTCCCTATAAGCTCTAAAAAAAATTTTAGGAGATTTTAGGAGATTCTAGGAGGAATTTCTTTTCTAGGACATTTTAGGAGATTCTAGAGTGCTACAACCCCTGCTTTAATTGTTCCTTAACAAAGCAATACACTGTTAGCAAACAATCCTGGTACAGAATGCACTGCTGATGATTTTTGATCCTGTGATCCAGAATGTTAAACATAATTTTGAAGATGACCATTAAACAATGACACTTAGAATTTTATGTCTTGGCTATACTGTTACCACTCTTAGAACAGGCCTCATAGCAATTCCATGAAATTTGTTTTAGGAGATTTGAGGAGATTTTTTTAGGAGATTCTCATGAAATTTGAGGAGCGTTTTACAATAATCTATCAGTCCTCTGTCTACATTCTAAATAACTGACTGATAAACAAAAAAACCCAAATCATTACAGTGCAAGTACAGTACTCACAGCTAATTCAGTCTGAATGAGTAGATGAGGTACAGGTTAAAATCACGGATGTTTGTACCTTTTCCATGTATCCATAATGATTAAATCACACAGTGCAGGTAGGAGTTGGGAACCAGGCCGATTGTGGAAATTTAAGAGTGGTAAATCTCAGAAATTTTCTGAAACTCCCGAGAATTTTTAGGAGATTTGAGGAGATCTCATGAAATTTTAGGAGATTTGAGGAGTTTCAAGATTTTTTTATCTTTTTTTAGATTTGAGGAGTTTTGAGGAGTGCTACGAGGCCTGTCTTAGAACTGCTTCTAATACCAACAGCACCAATTTCAAAAGACAGGTGGGAAATGCCAGAAGTGATTTTGGAGGAAAAAGGGTGGGGTCCAGCAGTCACTGAGGCCCCGGGCACTCATGGGAGCTGCAGGCAACACAAATGAATTATAGTGCTTTTAAAAGCTAATTTTTAGCGTATGCTTATCAAAAATTAAAAAATTCGAAGAAATGAATGTGATCTTTGACCAAAGTGTTCACTTTTGAAAAAAGCAAAAGCATAAAGGAAACAACACTCACTAGCAGAAGTGTTAGGTTTCACAGCTCCTTGATTCTTCATTTTGATTTCTTTTCCGGCAATTTCATCATATATGGCAGATAAATATTCCGGGGGAAGATCTTTACTGTCATTGATTCCTCTGTTCATGCGAATATATTGCTCCTTAGTCATCTTTGAAGTGGGTCTCACCTATAAAAGGAATACAGTGAGAATTTCGAACATTTACAATTTGGCTAGTAAAGCATTTTGATTGTGAGAAGAGTGATGAAAAGATATTTCCAAGTCTGCAATAACAAAATAAACATAAAATGTTAAGACAAGAGTCTTTAAAAAATTACCTGCGGATTGTGCAAGTCTGTTGTCAACATGATGATTGAAAAGGCCAAAACGTAGGCAGTGTCAGCACTTGCAAAGATTTCTAGCCTAGAGAAAAGATAAAACAACCTTGGTGATTTGGGACAAAATCAAAAATAGTCATTTCAATCATACAAAACATTCAATTTGAAACTTTTTGAAAAGTCGATTCAACCATTCAATATGGAACCAATCAGAAAAAAATCAATTTAATCCTTTAAATAAACCAACGAACAAGTTTAATTCAATTCATCAGAAATAGTCAATTCAACTACGATTTAATTTTTTTAAAAACCAATTTGGGTGAATATCAATTTAAAAAGTGTAATTTCCGTCAATGAATTTATTTGAAATATTTCATCAATAAGAACAACTTGAATGCAAGCTCAGGGATAGCTTACATGAAAATTCCAGAATTCATTTCTTTTCCTCTAAATTTAACATAGATCTTTTTTGCTTTGTTTTGTTTTTTTGGTCCCAATGACATGCTGAAAAAGCGATGTCTTAATACGAGAGCATACTTACCCTTGGTTGCATTCATAATAGCGTGAAGCAAATTTTTCCATCAGCCTGTCAATTTTTTGAGATTCTCCTGGCAGCCTAAAACCTAACAGAAATTTACGCAATGCAGACACTATGTCCATTTCAGTAAAGTTCATTTGATCAATGTATGCATACATAACTTCTTTATGGAACCTGTGAATATACAATGTAAAAGACAAAACGGTAAATTTTAAGTCCAAATATCACTTGAATGGTGTAAAAAGGAAGATCTCGATGAAATGAAGACTACGAATGAAAATGGAAAAAAAAAAGAAAAGAAGAGAAAACCCTTAACAAAAAAATGTATTTATCAAGTGTTAAAGGTTATCTTTATTTTTGTCTCTTTATCAGACACATCTGAGAGAATAAACAACCTAAAAGGTACACATAATTGGAAACAATCTCTTTAAAGGCATAAGTATCACTTCAACAGCATGCTTTTTCATAAGCAACTTGACAGCTTCCAAGTATCGTACTATTGAAGTTCATTTAACCACTAAATCAGTTGCCTTTTAAATTAAACGGAAAGTAAATTTTTTTCATGCCCTTGGACAAATTGAACCATTCTGAGAAAAAAAAAATACTGCCCTTTTATTATTTTTACTTACTTTTCATTTTCACCTAGAAAATCACCAACAACAGTCTGCGAGAGAAACAAAACAAGAAAAAACAATTCAACTAGAATAGTAAAAGGCTTAAGTGGTGAAATTCACAACCAATTTTCAAAATACTTTCAAACTAATTTGAAGCCTATTTGAGACATATACATATACACTTGACATGGACTTTAACTCTTCAATTATCGTCTTTATGGGATTTTGTATTCGAGGAACGTTATTTTGGTTCTCTAGCCAGATGGAATGGTGCTAATAAAATTTTTATGTTCAATTTTCCCATCCATAATACACAGAGCTTCCTAACTCACCACCCCATAAGATTAGTTGGTTATATGTGGATTTAACATCACTTTCATTGTAGGTATCTCAGTGACAGTGCTATTTGGACAAGTTTTTGTGCTGCCACACATGAGCCATAAAGTATAGCACAACTTGAACAAGTCACCCAATCAGAGTACTGACATCAGGCCAACCAGTCTTAGAACTGTTCTCATAATGCCCAGAACCCAAGCGAGACACCTACTAATTTGCCAATTTTAAAGTCTTACGTATGACTCGGCCAGAGTTCAAATCCACAACCTCCTGGTTCTGAGCAGATGTTCTATCACTAGGCTGCCATAGTGGTGTTAGAATTACAATGCCCAAATCGAGGAATAGGCCAAAAAGGGGAAACAAATTAATGATACTACAAAGGATGAATAAATATTTCTAGAGACATGTATGGCTTTCAGGACTTGTTCTCAAAATTTACTTACAAATATAATATAGATCTAAATCTTCTGCTATCAAGCTATTAGTTTTGTGCTTTTTGTTTCCTTTGTTTTTGTTTTCTCCCCTTTAAGTCTATCATGATTAATCCCATCATAATGGTAAAGGTGAAACTTCCTTGATTTGGAAGCTTGTAACAATATTTGACTGGAAGCAGTTTGATAAAACATGATGTGGTTCTGCGGTTACTTAAAAATACTGACCCTGATCACCAGCAATACTGGAAATGAAGAACCAGAGTAAAATAAAGCCACTAACATTGACATGCAAGTGACAAGCAGGATATCCCTAAGGACAGTGAGGCAGCGTGGCTGTGAGCTCAGTGCGTAGGACTTGTAACCGCAGGGGTTCAAGTTCGAGGCCGAGCCGGGCAGTGGCGCTGTTTAGTCCTTGGGAAAGGCTATTTACATACATTTCCTCACCCCACTTAGGTGTTATTGAGTACCCGACCATTAGCAGAAGAGGATCTTGTCACTATGCTCGGGCAAGTGCGTCTGTAAAATGGCTACATATCTGTACATAGAGTTAAGAAGGCATTTGCTTGGAAAAGGCCTGTCGGGGAAGTTTTGTAAAGCGCTTTGAGCACATAAAAATTTAGTGGTTTTAGCGCTATATAAAAGCTCAGATATTTTTTTTTTATAATGGTACTCCTTTCTCTACCATTCATCACATTCATCACAGAATTATAGCTGTAATATATCCTTGAACCGTGTTCATTTCCAGCGGTGGAATGTCATTGGACTCTGTTTTTAAATCATCAATATCCCCCTTTGTGTGTTTAGAAGGTGTAATATGTGATTCTCACCCATTTCTCAGCCTGGCTTGCAGCTATAGGCCATATTTAGAAATTTGAATTATTATATACTCGCTTTTTTCTGTTTGTTTTGTGTGTGTTCAAAAGAGTGCAAATGAACCAAGAACGATGCCACACTACGTAGAAAAAATGTGAAACTGTAATCCCTCAATGATAAAGCAAGTCTAAAAATGGTTCAAGATCAAATTAAAGCAGCAAATTCCGCCGCATACCTAGGCAGCAAAATACATACGGCAACACAGACATATAATTCAGAAGGAGAGATTCATAAGGGACTGGCAAAGCAAATATGGGGCTTTGGGCAAACTGAAAAACCCCTTGAAAACAAAGCACGGCCTACCTTAGCCTCAGTCTATGCTACTCCGTGTCTCAAAAAAAAATGTAACGCTTTACATCAGCGGTCTTAAAAAATGGTTCGTGTATCAGAATGGAGCACAAAATTTAGAAGTCCTGAGGGTAAAATAATATCGTAAAACTTAAGTAAGATTGGTAAAGAACAGAGATTTGTTTGGTTTGGACATGCTTTGCGAATTGATGAAAATAAGTTTTCAAAATTGTTTGCTAGGATAGAGACCAAAAGGGAAATAAAACCAAGATGACGATCAAGATGATTGAAAGGAATCTCAAAAACGAAGATATCAATATAAAAACAATCAAAGGAAATAGCACAAGACAGACAGATAGGAAAGTGATGAGAGCCCTACCACTACATGTATATGCGTCAAGCACGGAAAAAATAATAAGGTCTAAGATCTGTATGTGATGTATGGGTGTATGATTTATCCTTTTATCCTTTTTACCAGCTTCAATACATTTTGTTTTCCTCGCTTATAATATACAACGGGTGGGCGAAAAAAACAACAACCAAAACTTCCTGAACTTATAAAATTATTGTTATTTAAGTAATCGCTCTCAAAATTTGGCACAGTCAAATACAAATAATGTTGTGTACGTACCTGAAATTGCATTATGATTAATACAAAACCCTAAAAGTTATAATAATGTAAAGACAACAACCTCCATTTTGCAAATATCACACTTCTACACAGGTCTCGTTCGCGATTGTTTTCGCGAGTCAATTTTGTCATGACTTTTTCGGGACTGCGCGTGCTTCGTATTAACAGAAAAGTCCTGTGTTATGGTTGTTAGGCATTTTCTAAAGCTTATAATTCTTAATGTCTCCAAATTTTGCTTTTTGGTTTAAAAAAAACAACCCACCGTACTATAGTGATCTTACCTACAGAGCACTAAATAAAAAACAATGGCGTAAAAATCGACAATAAAGAGACTCTTATCTTGTGATGAAGTTTGGATCTAAATTTCGATCCAGGCCCAGATGGTATTTAGTTAGTCTATATCTATAAGTCTAGAGCTAAGGCAGATCTAGATTTAAATCTCAATCATATGATTATTCGGTATGTGTTTTCCCTTTGGAGAGAAATAATAAATTATCAAATCTCTATTCGAAAAAACGAAAGACTGAGCAGAGCCGTTTACTACAGATCAACTCAAAACAAACATTTCTAAATGTAATGAAGAAAGTACATTTCCATTGAAAACAGATTCGTAAATCTAGATCTAGATCAGAAAAAGAGACTTACACATTTAGGCATGTTATCACGCAAAGCGGGGGCTTAACTGATCAATTGAACCTATAAACGTAAACTGACGATTTGCAGTCAGGTTTTGATATTTGTGATTTTGACTACTGCTTGCATTTTTCCTTATAACTGACAAAAGAATTTGTTTACATCCATGAAACTTTCCAGGTCTACTTTCATTTAATTAATGTATATATGGTACAAATTTCATTACAATTTGTTTTGCCAATTCTTAGATAATGAGATTAAAAG
>JAOYNN010106393.1:0-11642 GCA_025770095.1 Goniobranchus kuniei | reverse complement strand
GATCGCCATTGTCAAACATGCTAACACTAACTTTCGGCCATAGGCCTATACATACGCACACGACGCGTTGCCAGTGCGAGATATGATGTTTTTCTGGTCTCAGAACGCTTGCTCACGATTGTACATTAAAGTGCTACCAAAATTTAAGAAATTTAACCATTCATTTAGACCCATGGCAGGGTCTGCGATTATTAATACATTAATTTCACATTTGGTGCATTCAATGTTATGTGTGTCACTATTTCCGCCTAATTCTAGCCAAACAATTAGTAATTAGCTCTCATCTTCTTTCTTAAGGTGTCTATCATATACTGACAGTTCTTATCTGTGTAGAAATGGTGTATGCATATATTAGTAATAAAATAGTTCTCTTAACATTTATTCCCAAATTATTCCCCTTTCAAGACAGCGTTATGTGTCACCGTCTGAATTTATTTTTTTTAAGTCCTGATTTTAATATCTAAAATTCTCTGAATTGAACTTGCCAATTTTCATAAATCTTTTTCCATCAAGGCTCCACACATCAAGGTACAATAAGAAAGGCATAAAACATCTTAAATGCTCGTAGTTTGTTTTAAAAAATGTTGTAAAATGTGGCGTTATGTGTGTCACTTTCAGTGTGTTATGTGTGTTACCCCTCTGAAAAGAGCGATCAAACACTGAGAAAATACTCTTGTTTGGATATAATATAAATGTGTTTGTAAGTTACCTTTCCATGGCTGGCCAAGACAAAAATGTGAAGACAGCTCCAAAAATAAAAGCAGGTGTAAGAATATTTCAATTTAATTATAGCTTTGTCCATGCCTTTTCAGTATATATTTTAAAGCCAAATGTCTGGTCTAAAAAATGTCAAAAACGGAATTGAATTGTGTTCTTTTATGCAACCAAAGGCCTTGAAAGCAAATTCATTTCGTTAGCTCTTCTTAATTTTTCTCCTTTTAAGGGAACCGTTTGTCAGGTGTGTCACCCTTTTGTTATGTATGTCACCTGAGCAAAAAATTGCTACCTTTTATGTAATTTTTTGTAAAATTTAAATTTAAGTGCATTTTAAACGAAAATGTTTTGAACTACTGTTGCTTCATAGATAAGTTTAGATCTGGAGCTTTTTTCCCTCAGTTTGACTCAATGAATTAACACAGTTTTTAAAAAGTGTAATCTGGGATATAATATGAGCTTTTACTAGTGTAAATACTTCATAGGTTAGGTTAAATTATTGTTTGAGTGAGCAGTTTTAATCTAATGGAATAGGCATTGCCTGGATTCTACTTGAAATACATTTACTGTTCTTCATACTATCTGCTGTGCTTTTCTCAAGTTCAGCAAAAAAGTTGAGATATTAAATTAAAGGTAAAGTTATATTGACTCCTCAATGTCTTTGTTTTTTCTCTTCCCATCAAAGACAGAAAGTACCAAAAGAAGATGACTACTGATCCTGAGTTCAGACAGAAAGAGAAAAAGAGGATATACAGATTTTGAGTGAAAAAAAATAATAAAAGATTAGAAGAGAATTTTTAAATAGGCAGGGCAAAAGAGAGACACCAGGAAGATATCTAGAATAGACGAAAGATAGGCTATGAAAACTAAAAGTAAGATCAGAAAAAGAGTTGATGTCAATCTCCCTAGGCTCCTGGCAAAGCTGTGAAGCAAATGTACATGATGCTTCCATCTTTATCAACTAAAGCAGCCCTCACACTTCAAGGGGTTGTCCAAAGTGTTGGTGTGTAATGAAGAAAACAAAGTTTGAGAAATTGAAGCAACCGAAGGCCTTGAGTGAAGAGATTAAAACATAGTCTTATGTACAAATTCTAGTCTTAAACATGTATTTGTTATCCTATTTTGAAGCTTATTTGTGAACCTGAAGGTTGATTAGATGAGGTGTAAAAATTATCTATAAGAGATAAGCACCACTATCAAATTTATATATATGCTCTTTTTTTTTACTATATGCTTTTTTCATTAATTTAACTTAAAAAGAACGATGAGTTGGGCATAAAAACAACATCTACACAATTCTGTATGTTAAAGAATCTTCCCATTTCACTTTTTCATGATAAACAGTCGATTAGTTTTTATTTTTTGCTGAATGTTATGTGTCGCTTATTGGTGACATAATGTTATGTGTGTCTCCACTGCATTCCTCTAAATCAGCATAGTATTCTGAAGCAAACTTTTCTGTTTTCATTTCAGAAGTATTCGCTAATTTTGAAAATAAACTGTCAACCAAATTACTCTTATACGTCTTCTGTTACGTTTGTCACCACACCTTTTTTCGTTTTGTTGAGCCCACCAAAATGAAAATAACAACACCCAATAATCGTCAAAAACGTTACAAAAGATTGAAGAAACATACCTGAACAATAGATTTATTATCAAAATTATCTTCAAATACCTTTTGAAGATCAGTAAAAGGCATTTTGAATAACACCTAAAAATATACCTGCTTAGTCATGAACATTGATGAAGTTTGCTTGAGTAATTTAGGTGGAAAAAAAATTCCAACAAATTGTTTTTGGTAGATTTTACTAATTTAATTCCTTCCTAATGGAAATTTATAGCTGTATTGACCATTATCACAATTCTAAAGAAAATGGCTAAATTGAGAGTTTAACATGGAATGCACCATTTACTGCATATGTGGGCTCACAGTTTACACGCCCGGTTACCTTGTACATATACTGGTCTAGGTATATGGATACCTTGTACATAGACACTCCTTAGATAAAATGACCATGAAAGCTTTTTTTTTTTTTTTCGCAGAGAGGGGAGGAAAAGGGTGGTGCTTTGTTTTGCACTGCCACTGCTTCAAAGATAAAAACTTGACTCATGGATTTTTTTATTTATGTTTTTATAGATTTGGATTCCCATTATGGTTGGCACCAAAGGTAAAAGAAAACACTCATCAAGTGCAGCAGTGGAAGGTGGGTTTTTAGCCTTGATGTTGGTACTAATATTAAGGAGATGTAAATTGAAGCAGATGTGAAATCTGAAATAATCCATGCTACCTTGAAATTAATTTGTTTTTTAAGAATAATAATGGGGCCACAGCAAGCTGTTGACCAGAAATTATAATGAGATATTACATTCTATTACACAGACTCCTCTGAATGAAAAGTTATCTTGTGAAAATTGTGCTGTTGGTGATCTAGTGACCAATTATGTATGTGTTTAACAGTGGGCACATCTGTGTTTGAACTCTGGCATTGCTCTTGTGTCCGCAGTTGGGTCTTTGGGAAAGACTACAACATTTGTTTCTGTTTATTTGGATCCCAGATGTAAAACTTGTGATGAAATGATTGCATTGTAAATTGTTGATGTTGTGGTCCCATATTTATGAAAGACAACTTATGTTACGGTTTGCTTCAAGCAGCTTTTGCCTTGAGCAGTGCAGTTCTCACAAATTGTACTAAGATGCAAATGAGTACTTGGTTGTAAGCAGGGAGATGTCAGGTTGAGTCAAAGAGTAATACTATTCGAAGGTTCCTTAGGGAGTTGAGGCTCTGTAAGACAACACAATTACCTTGACTTCTTAAAAACATGAGGCACAATTGTAAAGTCTGTATATAGCAACATTTAAAACATATAATTAGAATCGATCCTCTTCAATTTTAAATAATATATATTATTTCTAACACATTTCATAAATTTGTGGCACTTGAAACTATGCTGACAGCATTGTGTTCTTGTCATGTAATTTTAATCATTTATCACCATACTTTGAATGTTAGAATGCTTTGGTCTTGAGGGCATAGCACTTGGTCATGAAATAATTCAGGGCAGACATCTTATTTTCCGAAGAACTGGATATCTGGGTTACGCAGAATTGGTTAACTGGATCTTAGCCTGGATTTTAGGTTGTGGCTCAACCATCGCAATCTTGATCGTCGACTTGGTTCCACAATCTGGATGTTTATTTTTAAAAATGGTGAGGAGAGCTGAAACAGGTGGAAGAATTTCCTGCGATTGTTTCGATTTGTCACAGTGAGCACAATGTCAGCAATATAAGGCATGGGCCTGCTCTATGCACTTTGCTTTTATGACACATGAGACACACGCAGGGAAGAGGAATAAGGAGAAGAGAGGGAGAGCGGATTGCTTGCATCATTTTCTGCACCTAGATTTGGATCAGCCTATACACTTAGATTGAGTTGGCAATGGGAAGTCAAAATCCAAGTCAAAATGAGTTAGGCCTTGAAACTGGATATCCAACACAGATAAATAACTGGGTATCCAAATCTGATATTGGACTTCCGTTCAGCACCATCGTAAAACTGGCCTCAGTGAAAAAATTTATGAACATTTTTAAAAGTCATTCTCTGCCTCCCCCTATCTTCACAGTCTCTAGCACCTGATCTTGCGTATTAATGTCTTTTTTGCCTTTTGTTTTGATTTAGTCACTGCATGACTGCCATGTTGTCTTCTGAAAGTGTAATACTGAGCAGATGCAAAAAGAAGGGAGACTACTCTTCAGTATTTATTTTGTCTGCTTCAGCTTCGAAACAAATGGCGCAAAGGTTCAAAAAGCCATTCCATTGCTACAATCTCACCATCTTTTCTAGATTTTTGTGCGTAAAAGGATATGCTATAATGCATTATATATAAAAAACGCTGACAACTCTTAGGATGAAGGGGCATGTAACAGGGTACACAACCTGTACAACAGCTGATCTACTATGGTAACCTCTGCTTAGGGACAACAACTTACTGATCTGGCAAAAAAAGATACGCCCTGTGGTACTTTGAACTTTTGCTATCGATCATTCTTTTCACCAGATGAGAGGAGCTTTTCACAAAGTGCTTTGCCCCTAAAGCTGATATGTAAAAATTTAAACAAACTGTACATATATCTGGTAAAAGCTTTAAGCAAAAAATTGTTTTTTAAATTGCTCGAAAGATGTTTGTTATTGTTTTGTGTCATGGCTACTTATGTACATTTTTTCAAGATTTGCTATATAATGATGAACAACATTTTGTTTTTTGTTTTTCAGGATTTGGTTTAGCATTGAAGCATTAAAAAAAGCTCTGTTGTCATATTTTCATCAATGACATTACTATTTAAGCAATGACATTTGTTAATCTATAAAATTGTTGTACTGTTTTGTTTCTGTGATTTGTAAAACATGGTATATTGTGTAAAATAGAATACAATCAATCTTATTATATTTTGTTTCAATTTTATATCCCTGTGTAAATATTTATTATTTCCACCGTGCTCTTAAACTTTACCAGGATGACAGTCGTATGATCTGATAGAATTAAAACTTTCACTTCTGGCATATATTTTCGTACATGATTTCTTTTCAGGTAGCTCACGGAAGCAATTAAAGAAATCCAGCAATGTCTACTCCAAGGGAAATCTTCTGTGTAAACTGAATAAGAATGCTGGACTGATTCTAATGGATGGAGATTCACCAAATGAGCTTGGTCAGAATCCAGTTTTATGCTTCTATTATATTTAGTAAACATTGAAGTAAAAAAAACATGCCCTGCTTGAAACTTTAATTTTTGCAAACTTTTTTCTCAGATCTATATTTTTCCAAAATTGCTCCTCAGATTTATATTTGAGGCTTTGCCAGAACATGGTTTGTCATCATTGTTATGAACATCATGTTTAAAACTGCATTTTAGATCCTGTTTCATCAATCAATCTTTTAAACTCTAAAGGCTATCCCTGAAAACTATCTTCTGTTACAAAATTTGAAAAGAAAATTCACCCAGTCAGTGTGTGAACTTTATGTATGGAATCGAAATATGCTATTCATAACTAAGATAAATTGTGTTTGCTTTTTAAAACTTTTGGGCTTCATAATTTTGCTGTTCAGTTTCATATGCTAAATCCCCCGAATTTAATCATATTAGCTTTGCTCTTCATGCTTTCAAAATAAGAGCGATCCAATTTAATTATATTTTGACAAATTCTATTCATAATAATGATGACAAAATGGACTCGTTTTGTGGGACAAGCCTCTGGCAAAGTCTCATTGACATATTTTCCGTTAAATAAAATAAAAGAGAATTATTTTGTATTTACCTTTGAAAAATCAGTATGAATAATTCAAACACAAAGAAAAATAGAGCTCATTTAAAACATCTCTCTTGGAATGAAAATTTTATGACTTCAACAAGTTGATGCTATCTTTCACAGTAATAAAACAACTCAAGATTTCTTTAATTTTAACAATATTGGATTCATAAAGGAAAATAAGCCGCCAGCTGTTTCTCCTGATCAAAAATGTATGCCAACCAACTTCTCTGTTTGGAATTCTTCTATTGAAAAGGTGTAGTATTGATATCAGAGAGATAAGGAGAGTGATATCCAGCTGGTAGATATCCCAGATGGCAAGCAGCAACCTGCTATTAGAAGGCCTAATGGCTCTTGGCCCTGCTGGCAGGAAAATTGAAAGAAAAAGTTTGTCAGTGCATCTGTGGACACAAAAAAAATCCCGTCTCTCTCTTTGCAAGAAAAAAAATTGAAAGAAATCATCTGTTGTTAAGAGGCGTTTGGTTTTCTTTTATTTTCATATTATAAAGGTCAATTACTTGAAAGAGGTCCAATACTCAAATTGATGGACATAATTTTTTTGTTCCTCTTAATATTTTAAGTTCTTGTCTCTTTCATCAGCTTCTTACATACAGTCTACAGCCATATTCTTTTTTGATGTTATTTAAAAACAATGAGATATTGGTTTTGCTGTTGTATTTCATGGTAAGACATTCTTCAAATAATTGAGAGACTATCGCACGGTACAAAATTAGAATCTTTTCATGTATCCGACGCAAATTTCCCCAAAGCATTAACGTCCTGTGTTTGATTTTGTCGTTGAATATGCAAGAGGATGAAGTGCTTATTGAAAGGGAATTTAATCTGTCTGTAAGACAAAAGGGCGGGATACTTTTTATACAGTGTTAGCCCAGTTAACAAAACATTATGATAAGTAGTTTTTGTTGTATTTTGTGTATGTGTGCTTGTGTGTGTGTGGGAGGGGGTGGGGTTCTTTTGTTGGAGTTTTTTTAAGTGATCAGCAGCGATCATTTATAGAATGTACTTTGTAAAGTGTGCTTTTATCTATTGACCACCTGTTTGTGATAAATCAGGCTTTCCTAAAGACTTTTTTGTTGTTGTTTTTGTTGTTGTTGTTTGTTTTGTTTTTTTGCAACGTGAGTCCTTTTTTCTTCCTTTTTGTTTTTATTGTAATATGCAATTTCTTTTACCCTGTGTATTTAAGATGTATCAAAAGCCATCTTTCAGAAACAACTTGGTCTCGCCATCAAAAGACATGCAGGAGATCTCATGCAGGTAATCTGCTTTGTTACTAAAATGCTTATTAACTGAAAGATAAGTCTGTGGTATTCTCTTATTTTTTTTTTGTATGGCTTTGCAGCACATGGAAAGTAGTGAAAAGAATATATTATTCAGGATGTCCCAGAAATAAGTGTATGATTGCAACTGATTGGAAAAATTCTATTTGTGATCAGAACTCAAATAATTTGTACCATTTTGAACCAAAGGAAACAAATTTTTGTGTTATTGAACACATTATGAAAAAAATGACAACTTTAGACCTATAGAGTCTACATGATTTGACTGTTAAGAAATGCAACAATGAAATTTTGAAAGCTTATTCTGGATATCATCTTCTATCAAAAAACTCAAACTTTCCCTGGCCTTTTGCCTGTGATTACTTTCTATGGGGCTATCTCATATATAGAATCTATGTCAGTCCAATACAAAAGCCCTGACTGTGCTCAAACAGAAAATCAGGAGAGAAGTGCTTGCCATCTTACCTGACACAATTATGCGAATACGCGATCACATCAATCATTGGCTCAGATGTGTTGTAAAAAATGGCGGCAGATGGAAGATCGATTATAAGATACAAAAATAAAAAATGTCTTTCTCTTTAAATTGGTATAAAGATTATCTTATTTGACCGACTAGTTGTGATGTTATCAACATATGTAATTGTACTCGGGACACCATGGAGTATTGCTTGGAGGCATTCCAAAATGTAAATGATAAGTAGGAATTGATCACAGAAATATTTCTTTAAGGCTGTGTAAACACATTTTTCCCTTTTTTTAAACTGAGTGTACCTTTCAGAAATAACTTCCCAATGCCTGGTTTTTGTTTTGGTTTTCAGACTATTGACACTTTTCTTGAGGATTTTAATGAATTCATTGAGGAAACACCGAGGTAAAATGTTCCAGCTTTGGGGAAAATGTATTTCATAATTTACCCCTTTGTTTTCGTTTTTTCAGGGTTTTTTTTCATACCTACTCACCTTTGTACTATGTTAAAGAGCAGATAGTTAAACTCCCTGACTGAGTCAGTCACTCTGCATGAAGAAAAAAAAGTGAGCTTTCATTAAGTACCAAATCCACTGTGTGCTCGAAGCGCTGTACAAGTGTTCCCCGACAGG
Organism: Goniobranchus kuniei; assembly: GCA_025770095.1. Classification (NCBI taxonomy): domain Eukaryota; kingdom Metazoa; phylum Mollusca; class Gastropoda; order Nudibranchia; family Chromodorididae; genus Goniobranchus; species Goniobranchus kuniei. The sequence goes on along the minus strand of JAOYNN010106393.1, from coordinate 3,225 downwards.
CCTTTTGCAACAATATACCTTCTAACTCCATGTGGAGTATACAGAGATGCAACCATTTTACAGGCGCACTTGCTTTAGCATACTGACACGATATTCCTCTGCCTATGGTCGGGTACTCAATAACATCTCAGTGGGGTCAGGAAAATGTGTGTAAATAGCCTTTAGGACTAAACACAGCACTGCCCAGCCTCAAACTCGAAACCCTGCATATAAGAAGAAATAGTAGAGAAGTTTACTTGAGGTATTAAATGGAGACACTGGGAGCTCATACTTTTATTATACTTAGATTGTCAACGTCATGTCTCTTACTCTTGTAAATACTCATTTTTGAATATTTGCATATCTGTCTTAGATTTCACAAAAGTTTGATGCCTTGCATCTTCTCAGAAAAATGTGAAAGGTAAGTAAGATGTTCAGTTATCTCTCACCCAGCCCACTCCCACCCTCCTTGATTTTGTTTCCCTATTTCTGACTCTTTGTTTTTATGTTTTTCCCTTTTTTATTTTCATGGCACATTTAACAGTCATATATGGTTTATACTTCCCTTGCCTCAAACCTTATGCCTGCATATATCAATATGCTTTTGGAAGTGGATGTAATGTCGATGTATAAGAACATTGAATAAATGAAAATACAAAGCCAAAGAGGCAAAAACAAAGGGAGATCAATGCTAAAGAAAGTGGAGCTAGGGAGAGGCTGACGACAGCGTAAGAAAAGCATGTGTGTCGGGCACTTTACTGAAGTAAGGTCTAATGTGCAGATGTAGAACTTGGCCGATATGTGGACTAGTAGAGTAGATTTATCACCAGAGTGGAAACTCAACTTTTTTCCCTTTATGTACTCAAAATGTTTGTGGTCACATATAGTAATCATGTCGATAAAGTGGAGAAGGCTGCAAAAAAGTTGATGTAAGAGAAATTGTGGAATAAAGATATTGAAGGAAAAAATTCCATGATTGGGAAACATGTCAATTTATGAAAACGGATAAAACAGCAGTTGATATAAGAGGATTATACTATGTATTGTATAACAGAAGAAAATGAATGTGTTCTTTTAATTTTCCTTTCCAGTGTGCAAGCAACAGCTCCAGATTCTCTTGTCCGCCTGCTTTTGGGTGTGGAGGTCATTCAGGTAAAGAAAGTCTTCATCATAATGCTTTATGATCTAATGAACTTATGACATTTGTTGTTTTTTAATTTTTGTTTTGCTTTTTGTGAAAGCAAGGATCAATGGATTTTCTTTTAGTCTCATTCTTCTCTCCCAGCTTTGTTTGGTTGGGGTTTTTTTCACAATAGACATTGATTGCCATAGAAGGGTCAATAGTTTGAGGCTGAAAACAAGAATGTTGCACGATTGATTTAAGGTACGGTGTAGTGAACTGTACATATTTTATCTCTTATCTTATCGTTGACAAAACATGTTATAACACAAGAATTATACGTATTTAGGCATCAGTAGCTAAGATGGTTACAACAACTCAAGACATGTCAAGCAATAGTTGCCATAAATGGACTCAGTTTGAAAGGATGATGTGGTGGGATTTATATCGTTTTAGCACATCTAGCTCAGACCTTAAACCACAAGTCAGACATTTTTCTATGCTTAAGTCATTCACCTCTAATGTTGATTGTACCTGGCTGAAGCAACAGAAGATTTTCACAAGATTTCTAGTGTGAAGTGCCTAACAAGTTCCTTCTCTTCACAGTATACTCATCATGGGATTAAGGCCAGCATGTAAAAATCTATCTTTTGTCCTTTTCTCCCTTCTGTTCTTAGCACCTGTCTTTTCTTTTCAACAAAAAATAGTACTTGAGGAGAATATGACTAACATTAGTTATTCTTTTTTACCATTTAGAATTTCTGTTTATAACTACACATGCCAATGATATTTCAGTACGATGCATGACAAAGTAGTGCAGTTATATAGAAAAGTGTAGAGAAAGACTTATTGAATCCTTCCAGACACAGTAAACAATGATCTCATATAGTATTGAAAAAAAAGTAATCTCAAACTAGCTTCCCAACAATATCTAGAGGAACTAAGAAACATCACCGTGGGATTGTTACTCATGCCAGCACAAGTTCCTTAGTCAGTAAGTCATATATAACAAGAAAGTTTTTGACTGTTGCCCAGTATTCCATAATTTGTCATGCATGGTTGGTACACAATTCAGGTCAAATGTCTTTTCCATCTCACTCTTCAATTTTATTTTTCGAAGTATTTAGCGAAAATAACACCTTGTTAACTTTGGATTAGGAGATGACCTCGATTAGTCGCATTTGTGAGGTTTCAATTTGTTTTTTAAAAATTTTAATATGGGTACTTTTCTTCAACAGTCTCCTTTTATGACGCTCTTGCTAGACAAACTTCAGGAATTCATTGGACAAGATGAAGAGTAAGGAAAACATAATTAAATTTTAAGCATCTACCATGCAATATATCAATGTACAGGATACCCCAGCAGATGAGACTTGAAAACCTTCATTGGTATACTAAGCAAATATGAACTACTAGCATTTTCTAAGTCAAACAACACTGGTGACAATAAATAGTATTGTGACGTATATCGGTGAATATACAAACGAGATCATGCAGGCTTATGCCTATGAGCAAGTTTGTATATTTACCAATGTACGTCAAAAACTGTATTATCACACCCGATTTCAGAAACATAATACATTTAATTGAATTTGGATTGCCGTTTGATAAGCAGAAGACGAAAGATTAAAGAAAATTTCTCTTTATTAAGATTAAATTTTCCCGAAGCGGAGCAACACAGCCAAATTAAACACAATTAAAACAATTAAAAACGTTATTAATCCGCCAACATGCCATCACAGTCAATGGAAGTTCAAAACGTAAACAATGACAAACCAGGTCAGCTAGATCTAGTCCGGATAAGCCCTGATATGACTAGGCCTGAACCTAGATTAGATCAACATCGAGTGGACGGCCAGTGCTTCTATGAGCTAAATCTATAGTCCCACCTGGATCTAGATTTAGATCTAGAACTAGAGCGATGCTTCTTCATTTGTTACCCTAGACCCTATACATTCCTACAAGTATAGTGGAGAGTATCGAACATCGGAAAAAATGGACGGTATCGAACATCGATAATTATTGTTTGCTTTAATAAGCCTAGTCTAGGGCCTTGGCACTGAAGTAAAAGTAGTTAAAATAAAACTTAATTGGTGTTGATTGTTTGACGTTTGTTATTCTACAGG
>JAOYNN010106282.1:0-11650 GCA_025770095.1 Goniobranchus kuniei | reverse complement strand
GAGAGAGAGTAGGATGAGGAAAATGAGTGTGTTTATAAGTGAGGGGATGAGAGTGATGGAGATTGTGTGTGAGTGAGTGAGTGAGGGTGTTAGAGTCCGTCAGTATTTGTGAAATTGTGTGTGAGTCGAGTGAGAGTGATAGAGATTTTGTGTCTATAAATGAGTGAGTGAGGCTGGTAATAAGGATCGGGTATATATGAGTAAGTGAGGGAGGGTTAGAGATTGTGTTAGTGGGTGAGGGTTAAAGATTGTGTTTGTATGTGTGTGTGGAAGGGTTAGAGACTGTGCTTGTATTTAGTGTGTGAGTAAGGATAGAGATTGTGTTTGTATGAATAGGCCTCTGTGGGTGAGGCTGATACAGGTATGTGTTCAGGGTATATGAGTTGTGGGTGAGGGTGATTGAGATTGTGTTTGTATGAGTGAGGCAGAGAGGGTGAAAGAAATTGTCTGTGTATGTGTGTGTGTGTAGTTGCGAGAGTGAGTATGAGTGATTGTGCGTGCGTATAAGTGACTGAGGGTGACTGAGATTGTCTATGTATGATTGAGGCAGTTAGGTTGATAGATGTTTAGTGTGTGTATGTGTGTGTGTGAATAAGAGGGAATGTAATAAAAGGTGTGTGTGTGTATGTGTATGTGTGTTAGTGCGAGAGGATAGAGATTGTGTTAGAAAGTTTGTGGACACTATGTTGCGCTTATGTGAGTTAAAAAGTAAGACATATTTGATGATCCATTCATAAGAACAACTGAAGGGGGCCAAGACAGACTTGGCAAGAAAGTTTTGTTGTTTTTTTCTGTTTGTGTGTGTTTGCTGTTTTTTAAAAATGTTTTTAAAAAATATATCTATTTCGGAAGTGGAAATTGCTGGACTTGTGTACATGGTTACAGTCACAGCAAATATTTCTCAGTGGTACATTTTTGTGTACTAGAATATATCACATTCAATCAAATGAGGTGCCAGGCTTTCAAAAGTACGTTTGTAAGTTTATGTCGAATTAAGTGTTAAATTGACATCGCCAATGACTCAAGGTTTTTGGTCTGAAATCCAGGTTTTGAACCCCTGGATCCCAGTTTTCGAATTTGAAAACCTGGCTGGACTGTGATAAACGCTCAGATGAGTAAAGTTGGAGTAAAACGGTTGGTTAATTGCCTTTCACCCATCAAAGTGCAAAGTAGTGAACTTCATCAACAAAACTTTTGTCATAGGCTGTGTACAAGTCTGGATGTCAATCATTCAGATTTTTTCTGATTTCATAATTTTCCATATATCTTTAGTGTTCATATTTGCCAGTATGATTTATGTTTCTCTATTATATTAAGAATTGTTTTACATTTAGCATTCACATCCCTGCCTATTATGTCCTTAAAATTTCAGTAAGCTTAAAAATCAGACATATTGGGGATGTGATGTTCATGATTCATACAGCCAGACAAATTTCTCTTTGGTGTATAATCCTCAAGATCTTTATTTTCTAAATGAAAAATGTTTCTAATGGTTGTATTGTCATTTTTCAGGTGAGCACTGGCAGTCCATTCCCAAAGGGAAATGCTTCTCTCAGAAAGAGTATTTCAGACCTACGAAGACGATCTGTTCCTGTCTTTGAAGTGGAGGAGACTGGTTCTCCGGATGTTCCTGCAACTACTACTGTTGGTTAGTTGTTCAAAAGTTTCTGTGGAATAGAATTTTATTTTATTTCTATATTACATAGTTATTTCATTCCTTTGACAATGTCCTTAGGTAGAAGCTGCAAGTTCGTTTGATTTGATTTGTATTCTTTCTTCTTCTTTTTTTTTCTTCTTTTTCTACACTTTGTATGTATGTGGTGAATTATTCAATAAGTTATGTCAAAAGGCTGGTTGTTTTTTGTGTCTTAAATGATGTCATTCTTGAAGGTAGCAGATTTTTCGTTTTCTCTCCCTATATATATATATACATGTGTTTTGAGGAAGTATGTCTTGCACCCATAAAATAGACCTACATCTTCTTACCTATTTCTTATAATTAATGATTTTGTGTTGGTGTTGTTTCAGATTAGCACAGGTACACGGTGAACAGAGCATTTTAAATGAAAAATATGTTAAGTGAAATTACTTGCTTCAGATTCTTGATTGTGACACATAGACAACACTTTACACATAGACAACACTTTAATGTGCACTGTGTACATGTTACAATCAAGAATCTGAAATGGATAATTTCAGTTTTAAAGTTCAGATACAGTGCACACCTGATATATCGACTAAGAAGGCTCCAGACAAGTTATGTCTATATAATTGAAAGTCAATATATAAAGACACCTATCAAGAATGAGGTTTTTGAAAGGTCTGACAGTCATGACAGCATACCCATGTCATTGTTTGAAATGTTTGATCCATCCTACATTGGTATTGAAATCTGTCCCAATTCACTTTATATGCACGTCTATCTCCTCTCCTTCCTGTTGGCAAATATTCTGCAAGAGTCAATTAAGTACTCATCATTTTTTATAGCCCGCAATTGAACAGTTGGTGGCAAAAGGTGATGGAATCTTATTACCCAACCTGCATTTGCTCTGTCCTTACTTTTTACTTGATTATTGTTCAAATGACCACACATTAGATAGGAAATGTGTTGAATGTTGTACATTTCCTTAACCCTAACTTGCTAAGTTCGACTTAAGTCGCAACATTTGGTATGCATTCACATTGCGAGGTCCGACTTAGGTTGCAATCATAGTAGACCTTGTTAATAGAACGAATCTCAAACTCTACAGCATTGCTTTAATTCTGCAGTGATCTTTCTTGGTAGAGGAGACCATAATTTCAGTTTGTTAATCTTTTCAGTGCCGAAATCCACCGATAGATGTGTATTTTAGCGAATTTTTTGTAGTTTTTCGAACAGAAGAAACTGATGACTACAGCAAGACTCAAAACATGACTTTGATTTTTTAGAGAAATTCAACAGGATAGTGAGGCAACTGACTATGATATCAAATGTAGATCTAATCTAGGATTTGAGTGGGCCTAAGCAATGCTAACGGAAACAAGTTTTTGTGTCTCCTAGGGGGAAAGTCATTGACCAGGAAGGGGGCGTGGCCCTCAAAGGCAAGAATCTGGATGAGGGATGTGTAACAATACATGACAAATACGTAAATAAGTCGAATGGTCCAGAACGTTGAGAAAGAAGGCTGCTTTAATCGCCAATGTATTTTGTCGAGTCTCTAAGGAGAATTTGTTGTTGGATGTCGTTGATGGCTGAAAATGAGAATACCATCCTTGGATTTGTTTTCGTTTTCTATTATTCTCTCATTTAACCATTTTTTTTTTTTTTTAAACAGGATTTTTTTTTCCCCTGAATATGGCGTTTTTCATTCTCCCGAAATACTTAGCAAGGGGAATTGCATTTGGCCCAATTCGGCTTAGCATGTAAGGGTTAATATGAAAGTGATGAAACTTGAAGTAAGACGTAGTTGAACTACAGGGATGTAAATCCCTCAGATTTTCTCTGATTTCAGATTTTCTCACTATGATGCCTGTCTTTGTAATGTCTAACTTTGTGTCCTTTATTCAATCATAAATATTCCATTAAAAAAAAAAAAACCCTCAAAGTCAATTGCTTTTATTTCTTTAACAATAAAACCTACGAAGGCCCTATTAGAGTAATGTGGGCCTATTATAGGCCTAACGCATATTATCAGTGTGTTGTCGATTACTACTATATGCATAACTAGAAGTTTTCCCAGACCTATACTTTTCCTTAAATAGTAGTGGTCTATTCAACCGTAAGAATTTTCAGAGAAAAATCTCTGAAAAAGTTCGATACAATAGTCCACAGATTTCTCCGAGGTTCCGAAAGAAATCTCGGACGCTATTTTCACGACTTGGTTAGTTGTTGACCCTGTGCTCCGGATGTGAACTTTGCCTAATGGAATCGAGAGCCTAGCGCGATGGATAAACAAGCCTACTAATAAATTATTAACTACTTATCATAAACAGGGCCTAGGCCCAGCTTTGCTACGGGCTTGAAACGAGCCGACCGAAGTTGCTAGTGACCGAAGCATGTTGTCTCATCGCGGAGATCTAGAGCAGCTGACAGTGAGTGCCTTCAATCTTCGACATTAGACTAAAAAATCTCAGATTTAAATGTAATCTACATTTAAATTTAGATCTACAATCTAATCTAATCCAGATCCCCGTCGATCTTGAATCTAGATCTGATCCCTTATTAGATTGATGATCTAAAGCCTATTCTAGGCTAGAGACTTCCATCATGGCTGGTCAACCGAAATTTGTAGAAGATTCTCAACTAACTGATGGTTATAATGGTTGTTTGTTAGAGATTGTTTTTTTAGTCTGTCATAAAGTATACTCAGGAGAGGCGAATTGTTGAGCTGTTATATGTAAAGGCGTGATAGTTCATTTGCCCCTAGACCCCACTGGGGCCTATGCGGCCCCATGACCCCGGCAGTTAATTTTCAGAGAATTTTTGAAAGTGTCATTTACATCCCTGGAACAACCATTTTATTTTAACTTGCACTACAAATTTAAGACTACGGTATGTTTTATCCTGGCTGGGATTTCATTAACTCACTTGCGCCTGGGCTATTTTTAGCACAACAATGGTAGCTGCCTGGACATTTTTAAGCTTTATCAAACAAATCCTTGCAGAAAACTTTCCATCCCAACAACACAATTTTTTCAGCTCCTACAGATTAACACAAGAACTTATATATAATGTGTATTATGAAATTTTTACTTTTTTTTTTTTCAAAACACTCAATTTTGCAACAACAACAAAAAACTTCCAGATTTGTGGTATGAGTCGTAAATAAAGAGAACACCTGTGAAAAGTCACATGATTTGACTCTCTTCTTAGGTGAGAAGGTCAGTGTGAATGTTACTCAAATGTTACTCTACAATAAACTTCAATTTTGTGTGGAACTGGATGAAACAGAGATAGACTAATGGGAAAATCTGGCTGGCTACGAGTGTTGGCCCTAGTTTGAGCCACGCTTGCATTGGCTCTTTCCTGAATTCTTTTCACCTAAGAACTGAAGCTTGGTTGTTTAGACTCAGATATATATCTAGATTCTAGATTTAGAGACAGCAATTGAGCAATGTTTCGAGTTCCAATTTCCAAATCAGAGGAGAGATTAGATATGGATAGAGACCCCAATTTCTGGGACACTTCACTGATATTCAGCCATATTTGGGAGCAATGTCAGAGTCAAATTAAAAGTCCCATTCGTTTTAGCTCCAACTTCCATCTAAAATCTCAAAAATGTTTATTTCATTTTTTTCAGCCATTATTTACAAGAACGGTAAATCGCTGTAGTCTCGGTACTTCGAGGAAGATTGGAGTGAGTTCCCTTGAGGACCAATAACATAAAAAGTTGTGACCCAATTGCACTAAGACTCAGAACAAAGCTCAGCGAAAGGCTTAGCTAGCGTATCGATGGTTCCCGTAAATGTACAGGGAATTACATTGGGCAAAAAAAAAGAATAGTTGTCCCGTGTATATATGGGTTTCGGCCACAGTAACAACTACTGATCCTGTCAATATATGTGGCTAGGCACAAGTGAGTTAAGACAATGTAGATTTTTGAAATAATAGGTTTTGGATCGTTTACTGATATTGTCAAGAGCTGTCTTCAAGTAACCTACCTGTTTTATTAGCTTTTTTTTTTCTCTCCTTCTTTAAGGTGCTACTCCAACATCTCAAAGGAAGAGAAAGGCCCAGGACTTCACACAGCCAAGTTTGAAGCGAAAACGTGTTTCTTTTGGCCCAAGTTTAAGTCCAGAGCACTTTGATAAAGATTTACCCCCTAAAACGCCAGTGAAAAAGGGAGCTACCCCACGGCTTGACGCTGATGGTAGGAAATCTTTGCTTAAGAGAAAGTCTCTTTCAAAGTCTTCCCCTAAAAGCTCTGCATCTCCCAAATCCCGTGCTGCTAGAAAGAGTAAATCTCCAGCATCTGGAAGGAGAAGCACTTCACCCAAATCTGTGAGTCCCGCTAAAACTGAGAAGAAAAGGGGCTCATCTCCCCAAACAAATCCAAATGCAGAGACCTCTGGCAAAGATGACACTCAAGATTCAAGCTTAAATGCCTCTGTTTCCATGACTCCTAAAGGATCAACTCCCAGACCAAAATCCCAGAAACGTGGATCAGCTTCTCCTTCTAAGTGGGCAACACAGTCTAAGGTCAAAAGAATGAGCACGCCAAGAAAGGCACCTTCACCAGGATCTCTAGCTTTATCTTCGGTCGAAGCCTCTCCAGGTACAAGTGACAAAAAAATCAGGAGCCAGAGTACCAGCCCTGTGAAGAAACCAGCAACTCCAGTCCAGAAAAGGGGAAGGAAAAGTAGATCTCCTTCTCCAACAAAGAAAGCATCCATTCCCATTGTGGCATCAGTAGAAAGATCCAGTAAGACAAGTTCCCCTGCTAAACCAGCAACTCCAGTCCAGAAAGGGGGAAGGAAAAGCAGATCTTCTTCCCCAACTAAGAAAGCATCCACTCCAAGTATGGCATCAGTGGAAGGAGCTAGCAGGACAAATTCCCCTGCTACAAAAGCAGCTACCTCAATTCAGAAAGGTGGGAGAAAAAGTAGGTCTCCTTCTCCACAGAAAGGGATTGATACTGTCACAGCCACCATTGTGACATCTCCTGCTAAGAGGACTACAACCCCTGTGTCAACAAGAGATGTTGCCAGTAGTTCACCATCTCCATTGAAAAAAGTTGCATCCCCAGTGCTTAAAGGATGGAAAAGCAGGACACCTTCTCCTACAAAGAAAGCCAAACAAGGTAAAATATCTTCAACTCCATTAGGCAATGCTGACAAGTTGCCGTCACCAGTTAAATCAGCTGTGTCATCAATACAGAGAAGTGAACAGAATGCCAAGACTCCCACAGTGGTATTTACAGAGGGTAGATCTAGCAGACATGCTTCCCCTGTGAAGAATTCAGTGCAAAAAAGTGGGAAGAAAAGTAGTTCCACTCCAGATTTGACATCTGTGGGAAAGATTGCCCATACTAAGAAACTTGCTACACCTCAGAAGAGTGTTTCTTCTCCACATTTAGCTGCAGTCACAAAGGAGAAAATGTCTTTGCCTCCAGTTACAAGGGAGTCAAAAAGATCTCCTTCTCCTAAGAAAATCCAATCTCCTGCCCTGAAAAGGGGTAGAAAGAGCAATTCTAATACTGATTTAATTCAAGCAGATAAGAGTGTCAAGACTCCATCTCCTATAAAGAACAGTTCCACTCCAATTAAAGCAGTTACAAAGTCTGTAACCCCTGCTAAGGGAAGCATAAAAAAACAAAGATCACCATCAAAATCAGCCTCAGCAAAGGGTAAAGCTGTTTCACAAGGCAGAAAAGGAGTTACTTCAGTCACGTTTGGTAAAAGTCCATCTCCATCAAAGAAAGCAACCTCAGTAAATGCTGTTCCTTCAAAAACAAGGCCCTACATTGATACTCCAAGGCCAGTTGCTTCTCCAAGCAAACGTGTGGGTTCACCTAAGAGGGTCTGTGGTGATAGTGCACCTTGTACTCCATCCAAGAGAGGAACCCCATCAAATAATTTGGAAGCGACACCCAAATCAGGCAAAAAATCTGGTGGTAAACCTTCTGCAAAGAATCTTGTAGAAAAAATGCGTATGTACCAAAGCCCTGGGGACAAAATTATTGCACCACCTCAAGACATAAACAAAGTGGTCGCCCTAAGGGCTATTCATGGTGTAACTCCAAAGCTTTCAGTTCTTCAGAAAACAGTTCAGAAGACACCAAGATCTGGAAAAAAAGGAGCAATCACCTCAGTGAAGAAAGTCAAGACATGGTCTGATATCGTGAAACATGGTGCAAGTTCTTCCAAAACTCTACCTGTGACTGTGAAACCAGTTACCAAAGTCATGAAAGGCCCTGCTGCTGTGAGGAAAGTTTCTCCAAAAGTTAAGGTAGGTTTTAATGGCCATTAACTATTCTATTAGCTTTTGCAAAATAAGTTTAAGCATACCCGTGTAATTTAATTGAGACTGCCATTCTTTAAAAATTTTATCTGCAAAATCGTATTTCTGATAAGCTGAATCACAATTTTTCATACTTTGCAACTCAGTTTGTTCGAAAAATTCAGTCCTTTACATGAAGTTCAGTAAGAATCTTCAAAGATGGGAGGGTAGAAGACAGATGCCTTATTTATGTTTGTGATATTAACTTTGCCTTTAATGATAGGACTTGCGGAGGAAGATAATGACGGCAAAACATTGATTAGTCCTATCTCTGAATTCTCAAGATCAAGATAGTCGTACTGCTGCCTTGGTTTGTTATTTTTACTGTTTATATTATAGTAATAGCAATATTGAATTAGAATGCACTGGATCTATTGCTCATTCAATCCAGAACTGCAGGTGTGTCTGATATTAAAACTTTACTGAGCCTAGATTTTACATTTTGAAAAGTCTTTTAGTATTGCCCGTTGCTATTTATGGATTTGAAGCCTAGACTGTTGCGCAACAAGATGTTTAAATGCAGTGGTGATTTGGTTCTGTTGCAGAATACTCAGAATAGAATGGGCATTAAAAGGGAACTATGAAAGTGTCAATATAAATAGAACTGACAAAGATACAAGCAAGAGAAAATTAAGTTGGCCAAGCAACAAAAGGCGGTCAAAAAAATCTATAAGTCCTTCAGGAACAGGTAGGAGGAAAAAGAACCAACGGACATCCATCAGTGTTCTGTCTATTATTGTCATCATGTATATGAACGGGCATGAGATGATTGGAGTGATTAAGACAGAGGTACATAGCGGCTGATTGCCAGTAGCTCTGGAATATCATCGGACTCTGCTGCTAACTACAACAAAGGCAAGATGTATGTAAATATGAAAAACTCTCTATGAGACATATAGGTTTACATTCTCTATAGCATATATTAGAACTCACTGGACTTGTAATGGGTCTGTGCATAATATTAGTAGACAATCTTTGCAAAAGGTTTAGCGTTTCAGCTGCATATTGACATTTTTGGATCTAGACTGAGTGGATTATAAAACTTTGAATGATAGGTTAATGTGGCTCTAAATCACTTCTAGATTGAAATGTGTAATACAATAGGACGTCTGTTATTAACACACTTCTGTTCAGATTTCCCTGGGAGAAGCTCAGACCGATGGAAGTGTCATCACTGAATGCGTGCCCCTAATATTCATTTTGACCACTGAACATGAATAACTGGTTGAAACCAGCCTGTCAGCCTCAGACATCAGCGGTGTATGCTTCATGGCAAGAAATAGACTTCATCACGTAGCTTTATTATCCACTTGATGCGAAGTTCTTAGTTCGTCCCATTACTTCGTGAAACTTTGCAAGTGTTTGTTAACTTAGTCTGTGTTGCCATAGCACCTTATTTTCTTTTGTTCTCTCGAAATAATAGTCTTATTCATGTGTGGTGTTAGGCATTATGGTAAAAATATGAAAAATGACTCTTGAAAATTTTGCAAAATCAATAAAACACTTGACAAACCATGCCGATTTGCTTTGACCTTGTCCTGATTAGGGATATAGATTAAAGAGAAAAAATTCCATAACAAAGATCCCACTAGATAGCACTCGATGATGAGGATTAGACAAAAGGAAGAATTGGATTGGAGTTTTAATAATTTTCTCTGGGATAAGGGTTTGGCTTGTTAGTGCTACATGGTATATGATCCTGCTTTGCTTGATTTTCATCTTGTCCTTTTTAAAAAAAATCTGAACCAATGGCAGTTCTGTTTAAGTGTTTAATTTGAAGGAGCGAAAGAAGGTTGTAACATGTTTTATTGCCATAATTCTCGCTAAATAGCGGAACTTCTGCTATTGTTCAATGCGGCCGTAAGATTTCCGCTAGCAAATAAAAACATTTAAAATCGAGAGAAAAATGCGAAAGCGGAAAAGTAAAAAGAATTTTCTCGTGTACATGCACAGAGCCATGTTAACACAAATAACTTCCTTTCCCTTTGTGGGCCCGACGACATGCACAAGTTTAGCCTAGCCCGCCTTTACAGTATTTAATATTTTTTAAAATCAGTACAGCTTCTTAGTGGGTCGGGAAATCGGGGAAAAGGTCGAGAATTTTTTAATTGAATTTCAAGGTAGTGAAAAGATCTGGAATTTACCTAAATGCCTCTAAGGGTCGGAAAATTCAGAAGCTGTAAGGCTTTACTGACCAAATCTCTGCTGAAGGAAAAGCCGAGCGATGAGTTAATCCTACACATAGGCCTCTTAGATTTATTTAAATGATAAGATAGGCCTATGAGCCCTCGTCAAACAGGGTTGGTATTTTTTTTTTGACTTTTACTTTTACACCGCATTGCGCATTGTATCAAAAATCTCAAAGACGGACGACCAAGCGCATCAATCGACCGGACCTGCGCCAAAAACAGTACATTCCTTATTTGCCGTCCACTACTAAATAAAATAAAAAAATGTGTCGGTGTGGGGGCTGGTGAAGGAGAGGCTAAACAAAACCTTCATGGTACACCATAATATAATATCATACCATACCATGAGAATCAGAGAAAGGAGGGGGATGGGACTGGGCGCAAGATTGGCTACTCTTGTCTATAACTGCATTGCATCGTGGTGAAATGCAAACTAACACTTTTTTGTGTTCATGCCTATAATGAAGTATATAGGCCCACAGCGTAGTGATGTGCTACATAATGTACATGCACAGCTCAATATATGGCATAGAAATAATCGAGTGGCAGGGTGATGCACATAATATTAGGGATTGCATATAATGCGTTTGTCTTACAGAGAGAGAGAGATTGTATGAATAGGTGCATGAGACGGATGGAGAGTACCTATAAGTATTAGAGATTGTGTGTGTGTGAGCTAGAGAGTGAGGGTATTCAAGATTGTGTGAATATGAGTGAGTGAGGGTTTCGGAAATCGAGCATATATGAATGAGTGAGTGAGGTATTAGATATTGTATGTAGTTATGAGTGAGTGATGGTGTTGGAAATTGAGTGTTTATGAGTGAGGGTAATCAATGGAGATCGTATCAGTGAGCGACTGAGAGGGGTGATGGAGAACTTAAGTGTATGAGTGAGGGTGTTGGAAATTGTGTGTGTATGAGTGAGGGTGTAGGGGATTGTGTGTATATGAGTTAGTGACGAGGGTGTTAGTGAATGTGTGGGTATGAGTTTGTGTGTGAGAGTATTAGAGATCATGTGTATGGGAGTAAGTGAGTGAGGTTGTTGGGAAATTGTGTATGTATGACTGTTTGAAGGGTTTAGAGACTGTGGGTAAGAGTGAGTGAAAGAGGGTGTTGGGTGATTTGGGTGTGTGTGTGTATGAGTGGGGGTATTAGAGATTGTGTGTATGAGTGAGTGAAAGAGGGTTTGGAGATTGTGGATGTATGAGCGGGTGGAGGTATTAGAGATTATGTAAGTGAGTGAGTGAGGGTATTACAGGGATGTGAATTCCTCAGATTTTCTCACTATGATGCCTGTCTTTGTAATGTCTAACTTTGTGTCCTTTATTCAATCATTTTATATTCCATTCTAATCACCATCAAACTCAATTGCTTTTATTTCTTTAACAATAAAACCTACGAAGGCCCTCTTACAGTAATGTAGGCCTAACGCATATCAGTGTGTTGTCGATTACTACTCTATGCATGACTAGAAATTTGCCCAG